>JBBPDC010084452.1:0-10203 GCA_037974485.1 Hemigrammopetersius urotaenia
TTGGTTTCTGTTCGAGTGATGTTTTGTATTTAAGTTCTAGTTTTGTGGGCCGTGGTTATCGGTCCATCGCCTCATTTGTATTCACGCCTGTATCGGCCCTTGAGCCAGGTTTCTTTCCTGTTCATGTTTCACGTTAATAAAGAGCCTGAGTTTATGGATGCCTGCCTGCCTGCCTATGATTCCAGGGGTAAATCACGGGAGCGGGTTAAACCCCGCCTCCGTGACAAATTTAGTTCTTTCTCACTATATCCCTCGGCCAGTGATGGACTGGATAGTAACTAAGTACTTGTAATTAGTTGCTGTACTGAAGTACCTTTTTGAAGCAGCTGTACTTTGCTGAAGTATTAGCATTTTGGTAGACTTTTTACTTGAACTTGGTCAAAGGTCAAATATCTTACTTTTTACTCCACTTTCTTACTTTTTTCCTTTTTTTGGGAGGGGGGAGCAAAATTGTTGTTGCATATATGGTAATAAATAAGAATACATGCTACGCAAAAAAGTGGCTCAGCACTTACATATGTGCTATGAAATCACAATGCTTAGTAGGCAGTGTGTTAGGCCAGATGCACATATAAATGGGGGAGCAACATCGACTTTCTTTACTGTTATTGACAAACTTATTTTTCTCCAATGTACAGCATTACACGTGTTGAAAAGTGACATGCAAGTCAAAATGGAAACAACCTATGAAAAGGCAGAATTAAGCCAACGTTCCACAATATCCCACTGGTCAAAAACAACAGTGACAGTGATGGAGATGATTCTTTCCATGTGTTCAAGCCAGAAGACAAAAAGTAATTGGTAGAGATCCTTCAAAAAAAGGAAGCTCAATGAGAGGCAGCTTCTTGTCTTAACAAATAGCTCCCATCTTTTGTTATTCTTTAACTTTAAGTAAAGAAATGCCATCTTCCCTTTGTGCCTCCCTCCGTCCCGCGATGGATTGTGGCCAGATTCTTCCAGGAATTCCACATACCTAATCAGTTCTCCAGGAATGAGAATACACAGAATTGGTTGACTCTCATAGCGGCTCCTCAAAGTGTATAGTCCCATGAGACTTATTAAGTGAGCCTAACCTGTATTATAGCAGAATGAATTCAATAATTTTTTTTTATCCATTTTTACCAATACTTTAGAGCTATATAATATATGTAGAACCCATATATTCAGGTTTCCTAAGGGATTCTACAACCAACAATGCACTGTTCTCCCTAGAAGGAACTCCCTAGAAGGAAGTTTTCAATTCCTTGTATTCTGTAGACATGTAGTCAAATATGAATACATTATCCAGGATGAACAGATAATGTGTTAAAAACAGATACAAACATAAATAGGAGGTGCACTCTTCTTTTTTATGCATACAGAGTTTTTGATGAGGACACATTGAGAAAAAAGGTGCTATACAGGTCCTACAATAGTCCAGTTGTGTACATTAAATGATTAGTTTTTAAAAATTGCATGTTTATACCCTTTTTGACCCTTAAAAACCCCTTAAAATAAAAATGTTTCAAAAACAAATAAACCTATTGGGTGTATGGAGCTAGGAGTTCCCAAAGATGAGTCTAGAAATGCCACTGACAATTTAGTATCTTTTTTCTGAAAGCATATTTGATTTTGGACCCACTTAAGATTCCCTGGAAAAATCCATTTGCTTATCAAAGTAAACTCATCTCAGCTATAAAAATATATGAGTGTGATGAGATGTGTGGCTCCAGATTTTACAAATCAGGAAAAGATCCAAAGAATACACATGTATAAATAAAATATAGATATAAACTCCAAACTAGAGGCAAACTAGATTTAGTGCAAAGGGTAATTTACTCAAAATTTACTCAAAATTGGGCAAAAAATTTCCGCAGCAGTGAAGAGAGTACCAGAATGTAATTGGGTGCTTTATATATGCAAATGATCAGCAGCAGTTCAGTACAAATACACAGTCAATCAATGATAAATACAGAAACTTTATTCAAGTAAAATATCACATGGGTGTGTTTTGTGCATGGAGCACATCATAAAAAGGTGGTGCGTAACAGACAATGGTGGAAAGTTGAGTCAGTTCACAGTTCAGGTGTGTGTTTAAGGGGGGACACGCAGCATGGGGTCTGTTGGCTCGTGGGTCTATCTATGCCTTCTGTGCTAAGGCATGTGTCCATGCACTCAAGTGGGTCCATGGGAGATGGGTTGTGATGTGGAGTGGTGCTAGTTTCCACAGACTTTGGCCTTTGGCAGCTTTTAGAATGACCATTAATGGCACTCAGCACATCCACATCTCCCTCCCATTTAGTGAACTGGCCGAACCGGTCAGCCTTTTATTTGGAAACTAGTGCAGCTTCCTGTTTTGGCCCCACTTCATAAGAAGCTGTGCCGCCACTGATGGGAGCTCCTCTAGGGAAATGAGGTGCGGTAGCTTTGTTCAAGCAGGTGTCGTTATTCTGAATGCCTTGTTTTCTGATGCCCCATTGCTTTAGAATCTCATGGACCCCAACCAGTTCACTTCCAGAGGACACCATTACCTCTTACTGCCCTGCACATCCCACAATGACCTCCTCCAGCTCCCCCCGTTCTTGTCTGACTCTTTCTGTTTGATCATTGCTTTTCTCTTCCATGGTCCCTCCCTCATCTCTGATCTTTCTCCTGCCGCTCTGCGTTTGTTTGCCCGCACTGTCGCTCTCCATCAAATCTCTCACCAATCTGGGTCACAAGCAGGAGCCTGCTTTCTTTCAGTCTCTTGTTGTATCTTTTTTTTTTTATCTTTTCTCACTAAGCCATTCATCCATCAGTGTTTTTCACTCCAGTCTATCCCTTTCAACCCAGGATGGATCTTTGATTTCTTGTTAGACTTGTCCAAAGCCTTGTAGAGCTTAACAGCAACAGTCGTAACACTTAAGGTGACATAAACGGTTCCATTGGATCCTATAATGAGTCTCTGCATCCTCAAATGAGGACATAGCTAATACAGAGTTTAAAAAACCTTGATGAAGTGGTCTTATAAGGGAAGTGCACACAAAAGTAGACATTCTTCTAAACATCATGCTCAGACACGGAAATGAGTTTATTAATGGCTATGTTTAGTTTAGATGCACTCATATGATTATATTTATGAGCTAGTATGGCATTAAACGGGTGGGAAAGAACAGTGCTTAACTTAGCCAGCTATACTCCAGCGTATAGGTTCCCAGACTGGGCCTGGAGCTCCTCTTAGCCTGCGCATTATAGTGTTTTTCTGTTCTTGCACACCCACGTCAACTCATTAGGCTCATTAAATGAGCTGATTAGCTGGACCAGATGTGCTGGGAGAAGGGAAAACACTAAAATGTGCAGAGCAGGGGTACTCAGTGACCAGGATAGTGAGTCACTCACTGCCCTAGTAAACCACATAATTTCACTCCTGACTTAGTATTCTGCTGTATTTTGCATCAGCTAACATAAACATTTGCTCTGTATGCTGTAGGGCTATATCCAACAATGAATCAGCTATATTCAGGACAAACAGGTGCACACCAATGCATTCTGAACAAACCTGTACACTTTGTTGTTATTGTTGTTTATATTTGTTTGAACCTCACCGCTCCTTTATCATCAAGTCATCTTAGAATCTAATAATAATAAATCTGATTCTCACACCAGGACACTGTTGGTCCACACACTGTTCAAGTGCAACTCGTTCCAAATAACAAAGGGAGTTAAATAACAAAGCTCTTGTTGCTAAAGAATCTTCAAGAGGACAATTCTTTAAAGATATCAGTTCAAGCACTGAAGTGAAGTATTCTTTAGGGCAAGAGCTCTCACATTTTTAATTTAGCCTGGAGCTTTTTTCAGTTTAAAACTTTGGTAGAGGCAGTAGATATGCTCTTCATTAGAAATATAATCAACTGTTTGGATGTGAATGCCTCCACTTTAATGACCTATGTTGTGCACTGCGTAGGCAGTAGAGATCTAGACTTCTAAGTAGCAGAAAAACGAAGACAACCTGTTCTCAGCTGTTTATTATTACAGCAACCCTGTTGCATCTGAGAGTAATTATTATTAAAGTCATAGGGCCAGGAATCAGATCCATATCTTACCTAGTGCCACACATGAAAGTGGCTCAGATTCGATATGGAAAGATCAGATGTAAATGTGTCCACTCAGCACTGTAAAAATTAAACCTGGGTCAGCATTCAGACTTCAACCTGTTAACGTCCTGCTTTAGGTAATCCTTCAACGTCCCCTTTTTGACATCTTCACTTCTAAGAGTGTAGTTTCAGTGTTGTCAGACAATGTCCCAGGGCATTCAAACTGGCCATACGACATGGATGAACATTCTACCAATGTATATTTATCTATTACTTGGTGCATAGGCAGTGAAATAAAATATAATGTGGGTTTGATGGACCGGGCCTGTATCACATTACCAGGTTCTTATGAATGAGACGAGGTGACCACAGAGCTCTCCTTGTTCAGCATGAATGTGTATGCCTCAGCTCTTTTACTGCAGGCTAAGATTCCTCAAGGAGGCCTCTGCACTTAAACATGTGAGGTGTACTGGTGGAGGGGATGGGTGGGTGGAGGGGATGGGTGGGTGGGGGGGGACCATGGCTAGAGGACTGTATGCCCCATGTTCCATCTGTACAGTTTCACTCTCACCAGCTTTTCGCTGACTCAGGGTGTTCTCCTCTCTCACACAGAAAACCTTTACGTCGTTTTCATGGTCTTCCCAACGAAGAAACAGGGAGTTACAGAGACCTGAGGTTATGACACAGGTATTTAACATCTCCATGACAGGTGTTTAATGTATGGAAAGAGTGATGAGTGGTTCCCAAACTGTCCTTTATGTAGTTGTGGAGAACAGTCCACTTTCATTCCTGGTTAATGAGCCCGGTCTCATGAGTTTTTGCGAAGCTTGATATACAATGTAGTCAAAATATGTGCTTTAGGGCTTTTTTTCATTTCACAATGCTACGCTTTTCGTGATAGGACAACACTTCACTGCCCTATGTATTTTAATGCACACTGTAACATTGCCAGTATCAGTGTTAGCTGATGACTGAGGGACAGTAGGAGTTAGCTGTTGCACATGCTCTCTGTGTGCCACCTTGTCATTCCCTGTCATTCACTGATCAAGCCCACCGTGGTCGTGTCATCAGGAAACTTAGTGGTGTGGTTTGAACAGTGCATTGCAGCAGTCAGTAGTCAGTAGTCAACAGTTGTATTTCATCCACATAAATAGCAGAGGGCTGAGTATGCAGCCCTGGGAGACCCTTGTGCTCAGCACTGTGGCACTCAGAGACTATGGATGCTGTTATTCCTATATCCCATGTGGGTTATTTGGTTAGCCAATCTTGTTTTGAGAGGAATCAGCTCCAATTGGAACAATTCAACAAATTTAATGATCGGCACTCATTTAAAAAGTCGGCTGATGAACAACAGTGCTTGCAGAGCTTCTAGTACTCTCACATTCCCCCTAAAGGGGCAGCCATTGATGCTTCCAGATATGGGTGGTTATAAGTGTGAATCAAGGTAATTTTATTATACAAAAGCAAGGAAAGTACTGGTCTGCATAGAAAAGTACTGAAACAACATGAAAGATGAATTGTTTAGTTCTACAAGTGCCATTTTGACATTGCACCCACTTGGATTTCAATTTTATTTGCATTGCACTGTTTGTAGAACACAAAGTCTCCTTTCATAGAACAAAAACTAGGCCTGCCATGGAATTCATATTCAGTGTGTTAGCAGTCATTTTACTGTCTTTGTATGGGGCCACTTAGCACTTTTTTTATGCATATGTCCCCATTCACTACTAACAAACCATCAAATTTCCCTGAATTTGTTTTTAACCCTATATTTTGTTTTTAACCTTATATGGGTTAGCATGTGGATTTTCTGTGAGCTACCGGGTCTTCTAAAGCTCTATATAATATGATCCATGCTGTCCTTATTGTTGGATGCACTATGATAGTTTCTGATTCAGAGATCCAGAATATATTTTTAATCAGAGTAACAAGTGTAAAGCATATTAAATGGAAAGCCATGGATTATAGTGTCAGAACTCAGTAAGGAAATTCTTCATACTTACTACAATCATACTTATGTTTGTTTCAATTTCAGGTTTCTAATAGCCAGCAGAAATCAGAATCAGTAGCTTTAATCAAAAAGCCAGGCAAAAAAAAAACAATGGAAAAACAACAAAATATATTGGGTTACAGGCTGGATTGAGACCAGGTTTTCAGGTGCATTTCTACAGATTGTTTTCTAATTAGTTATTTTTTATTAAGAAACAAAACACCTTACATTTCCCTGATTTTGTTATTAATGAAGTGTTAAAACTTTAGATTAAATTCTTCTACTGCCAAGCACTGAATGACACATTATGTGGGATTCAAAAAGCTGGTAAGGAATGTCACCATGCACTACATTACCCAGGGCTTCTATGCCTGAACCTTCACTTTCTCCCTTAGAAACAAAGGTTATAAATGGAGACCTCAGAAGTGCTGAGGTGCTGTCCTGGCTAATGTCTGCCCTGGTTTCCTGACCAGGTGGAAAAGTGTGCAGGCAGGGGGTCAACGGGACGTTTTTCCATCAGGTGACAGCAATCGAGGCCTGTGTTTTCTTAAGGCCTACTGAAACCGAGGCTTGGGAGCTGGTCCTAATTACACAGTTGTTTTTAACAAGCCCTTCGTTTTGAAAGTTAATGGACCCATATTTGGACTTCACATAAACTGCATGGTGCGAATGAGTGCATCTCTTTCTCACTCTCTTTTTCACGGACCCCATATGCATCGAGTTATCACAATCCTTGAATTGTTATAGACTCTGATTTCACATTCTTGAACATGATGGCTTTATTTCAGCATGTGTGCAAAGAAAACAGACACGGAGAAATGGCTCTCGGAGTGGAAGCATCTGATATTACAAGGAAAACAGTCTTAAATCGTATGAGTGTACGTGTATTCATGCATGTGCCTAACTCACGTTTATTCTTGGACCTTTTGTTACTGTTGGTGAATAAGCATATCCCATAACACCGTTCGAATATATTTATAACAAGAAGCATGCACTGCAATCAACTTCCAAACATGATGCAAACTTATCAAGCAACAATAGCACAGCACTGTTTAACACAGTTACACTCAAAATCGTGCAAAACTGTTGATTTCAGAAGGCATGTACACTGTGCATGGAGGGTCTGGGGGGACAGAAACCCCTACTTTTTGCCCTCAGACTGCATCAGCACTCTGTTAATTGGTATATTCATAGTTGATGTGTCCCATGCAATCCTTTAAGGCCTATTTTGGCACAACCAGCTCAGCCTTGGCCCAGAAATAGAGCTGGGTCAACTTTTAGTCCCTTCACTTTTGAGCAATGAAAAATGGACCCATCATAGATGAGTGCATCACCACAGCTTTGTAAATCCTGCCCATAAACACTCCAAATGTTGCTTTAAGAGAGTGTTATTTTTAACATAAACCAAACTTATTTTTGGCAGTATGGGACCCTAATAATCTTCATAGTGTTTGGTAAATATTTGCGATGGTTGTGACATAGCTCAGATTAATTCTATGTCATATCCATCTCAGCAACAACACTGCTCACTATGGGGTCTTGCTTGAGGGACCCAATTTGAGCGCATAGGTGGTACGTTCTACGCTCTGTTCTCAGTTTTTAAAATTCCAGTAGTGTAGTGACCTTTAACAGGAAACCCATGAACAATGTTTGGAAGCCCAAACCCTAACCACTGCTGAATCACACCCGCTGAGTTTTAAGAAAAGTTGAACAATCAACGCTAGTCATTTCCATTTTCCGTGTGTGTGAGAGAGAGACAGTTGGTGTTTATGGGTCTGTGTATGGAGATGAGGGATGTGTAACATCCCCTCCAAAGCCACTACACGCATGGTTATGGGGTCATTCAGGTGTGTAGTAGTGATGTGAGGTCACTGCTGATGTCAGATCCACTTTGTGGTCAATGAGTGATGGAGATGTGATTCATTCCTTCGTTTTTTTGACTACTTTCTCCACGGGTGATACATTTTATGAGGCCTGTTGTAATTTGGTTTCCTTGGGGTTAAGCCGTCACACATTGTGTTGCCATGTCCTCTGTTTGTAAAGATTAGCCCTCGTTAAAGTAATGTCAGTTGAACACTTTCTTGTTATAACTGAGGTCAGTTTAAAGGGACAATAAAAGTAATAAAATTGCACAACAAAAGCATTTGTGTCTACTAAACTCCCTATTCGCTATTAAAAAGAAGAGAGGCAGAATGGGTTCTTTGCACAGTGCCATAGAAGTACCAGAGAAGTTAGAGAAGTTTTCAGTGGACGGCTCTCTAGATAAGCAATCACCAAACTGTGCTGAATACCGGCTCTATAATTAGCAAAGAACCATTATATTAAATGAAAGTTCTTCATACCTTTAAAAAGGTTATTCACATTCAAAAGTATCTGACAGAGATTGTTGACATTGCAAATTGAAGCAACTGTAATTTTTATGCAGAGTGCAAATTTTTACACTTGGGAGTCTAATGCTGATATGTAAGAATGCTTTATGGCTCTGTCATGCTTGTGGCCATTCATTCTGCTGGTCCAGTAATAGTGATGAATCTAGACGTATTAGGGTGAGAACAAACTTAATGTAAGATTCTCTGTAACAAACCTACATCTTAAAGCATGAGGGTGATGATGCACTTTTCAACATTGTCTAGCAGATAAGGAGCCTGTTTCAGGCCCATGGATGTAACAAGGAGGAAAAGTCCCCCCAAACATTCCAATTAAGTGTAGGTCACATGTGCAAATAACACATCACATGCTGTAAAAGTAAATACTACCTTTTGCAAGGAACAAACAGTTCCATTAAACCAGACCACACTTAACTTTGAGAGACACTGTGTACCTACTGTCTTTAAACTTGAAGTGCTTTCATGGATCACTATTCCAGAGTATTCCTTTTTTAACCATTCAACTACTGTTAATTAATGCAGCCTATACAGACCCTGTTGATCCTTGCCTTCATGTTCCATTGTCTAGTGCCACCCTTGATGTCCAGGGAATGACCCTGTTTAAAAATATTTATGATAGGAGATGCTACCTAAGCACCTTTCGGCCTTTACAAGTGTAAGAGCAACATCCTGAAAAAACTCTACATCTTCCATTATTACTGTGTAATGAGTAACTCCCCACCCTCCTTCCCTCCCCAGAAAAAAGGTTCTCAGCAGGAAGAGTCTCTGGGAAACCAGCCTTAGTCATGGCTCATAAACTACTCTGGCTGTCCCACCATGGAAGAGTGTCTTACAGTGCCAGAGTCACCCACTCTGGAGAAATCCCCACTAGTAACTTTCTTCCCCTAAGCTGCTTATTTTCCAGATGCCGCAATTACAAAAGAAATTTATGCATGCTGTGTTTTTTTCTTAGTGTATGAATGGATAAAAGCAAACACGCTCCATGAGCTGTAATAGTTGGCCCTGAGCATGAGATGACGTACATGGTGCGTCTGAGGAGAGACGAGTGGTGAGTCATGAAGAAAACAAAAACATTCTCCGCAAGCAACTCTGATTTTCACTTAATGCTCGGGGTTATAAACACAATCCCGCTTTCTGGAAGGTTTGCAGAGTCTGAACCAGATTGCAGACCAAATCTGGAAGAGCATCACCCATAGTTGCAGGTAAATCTTGATATTTGTAATGACAGTGCTGTGTAAATTACTGTGTAACAAATATATGAACCCGGCTATATGACACTAACAAAACTTACCCATGACATTGTTACAGAAGATGTCATATGCTGTCATGAGCTGCTATAACTGACTATGTCAGTTGATAAAATGCTGCCCTGTTACCATGACTAGTAACTCTGATGAAAAATACTATAATATCATGATGTCTAATGGAATGCAATAATACAAAAATGATATCATGATAGAGTCTAATCAAAACCACATTTTAATTCCATACTAAGAAATGTATTAATCAATCAATGCTTGTAAACAAACTTCCGCTGAAGTTCTTGATCAGCTATAGCTACGTACTGATCTGATTAGTTGTTTGTTTGTCCCAGACATACCTTTTCTCACAAGCTACAGCCTCCGGTGCTAAATTAAAATCAAAACAGTCCCAAACAATGCTGGTGACAGTGTCACGGGTCAGTCAGTGGCCATTTATTTCTGTTTATTTTTATGCCTGTTCTGTTTTGTTTCATGTGGGTCTCTGTTGGGTTTTTGGGGCTTTTATTTTGAAA
>JBBPDC010084463.1:0-10202 GCA_037974485.1 Hemigrammopetersius urotaenia
ACACACACACACACACACACACACACACACACACACACACACACACACACACACACACACACACACACAAGGACTAAGGAATATCTAAACATTATTAGCATTCCCCACCCCCAATGTCTCACAGAAATACACAGTACAGTATTCCATAAATAATACTGTAAAGCATCACATTTAGACAATAAACAGCTTCACCTCTAGTTTTTCTACAAACCCCCGCTGGTGTGGTTTTGAGGCTTGCTCTGTCCCAAGCTGCCTCATTTGTATGTGCACGTGAGGGTCATGAGACAGTAAAGTGTCCCATTTCTGATTTTGGCTCACAAACACCCTTACTATAGCCGCTTCTGTGTGGGGGATATGCCATCATTAAATACTTGTTCAGGAAAAAATCCTAGCAAACACCTGGAACACCCTTGTCAAAACTACAGCCTCAATAATAAGCAAACGGAAAACTGACCGCCGTTGGACAGAGCTACATAATAGACTAATAATAAGGACGGTCAGTTTGAACTTAATTTTTGAAGTTAAAATCCAGCCTGAATATACTGAATGGAAACCATATCATTAATTATATACAGTATGCCAGTTTTAACATTTATAAAGTTTTTTTTACGCACCGGCATAATTCATCCATGCATTGATTATCTGAATCACTTGTCCTGACCAGTGATGGAGGGAGCCAGAATGAAGGCAGCAAGTGTTTCTGATAAAGTGGCCACTGAGTAGAAGAACAAGGTGGGTGTCTCTAACAAAGTGGTCAGTGAAACAAGGCTATACATTTTACTAACAGTTGACCTTCTTCTTGATTTAACACTTTTACAGTTTACTTTATTATATTATATCATATTATATTATATTATATTATATTATATTATTATTATAAGTCATGGTAACATCGTTCCCTGGGGCCATCTCAGCTGTAAATCTCATGAGTGGGTGCGAGGTGCTTCACAATTAGTTTTTGTGAGATAACACTGCCTCTTTATCAACATTTCAGCACTGCAGCTTTTATGGCATTAGATGAGTCACCTCGTTTTATGTAGCCTGTGGTTTTAGAGTGCAATGCTTCTCAAAGTAAACTGTCCTCAAAGTAGTCACAGGTTAGGTACGTGCTCATATCTGGACCATCTGGGTTCCCTGAGGACATTTTTGAAAACCTCTGATTTACTTGTAGGTACATTTCAGAATGTGGATGCTGGGTGGAGGAACAAGTTTAGGGTTAATAATGAAATTCATCACGTTGTGACCTTTCGGAGCTGAATCATGAAACAGTTCACTACTTCTGTACAGTACACTACAGAACTGCTGGAGTACACAAGGGGGTGCTAAAAGAAAGCCAATATTTATCTACACTGATCTGCCACTATATTAAACCCTCCTGCCTAATATTATGTTCACCTTGTGCCCTCAAAACCTCTCAAGATGTTTATGTTTACATTTATGGCATTTTGGCACAATCTTATCCAGAGCGACGTACATCAGTGCTTAAGTAGTCTACATCTGTTCTTCATAACTGTAAAGCTATACTAAAATCAACACCTGCTTTTTACCAAGTTACTGCCAGCTAAGTTACACACAGAAAAAAGTCAGAGGTTAATACACAAGTAAGGAAAAACAGTTAAGAGGCTAAGATTTTTAAATATAAAAAAAATATGTATAAGAGATAAACAAGAGGACTAATTAGTCACCAAGGTACGCCTTGAAGAGGTCGGTCTTCAGATGACACTTGCAGACTGAGAGGGACTCTGCACATCTGATTGGAAGAGAGAGTTTGTTCCACCACTGGGGGGCAAAGACTGAAAGGCATCTTGATGCATGTGTTCTTTTGAGCGACGGCGGTTCAAGACAAGCAGTGCTTGAAGCTCTGAGAGCACGAGAAGTGACACACTACTTGTTCCGTGCTGATTAGTAAGGAGGTGCAAGTCTGTTCTTAGCCTCAAAGGCAAGTGTTTTGAACATAATGCAAGCGGCCACAGGGAGCCAGTGAAAGTTCCATAGTAGAGGTGCGGTGTGTGAGAATTTAAGAACATTGAATACTGACCTCGCAGCTGCATTCTGAATCAACTGAAGTGGTTTCGTTACCTTCAGTAGAAGTCCAGCCAGTAGAGACTTGCAGTAGTCCAGCACGTCCCATAGATGCTCAAATGGCTTGAGAGCTGAGGAATTTGGAGGTCAATACCTTGACCATTCTGTTACTCAAACTGTTCCCGAACAGTGTCTGCATTGTGACAGGGGCATATTATCCTGCTGAAAGGGAGAACCCAAGGGACGGCCTGCCATTTTGGAGAGGCTCTGAACCAGGCATCTAGCCATTACAATTTGGCCCTCAGATCCTTAAACTCACACGTATTTCCTGCCTGATCAACTTTAAGAACTGTTTCTTTGCTGCCTAATTTATCACATCTCTTCATAACTGCCATGATAACATGTTAATCAACGCTGCTCACTTAATCTGGCAGTGGTTTAATGCTACGGTTGATCAGTGTGTATAATGTCACATATCAACCTCTAGAGGGCGTTGTTGTGCTAAAACAGAGAGTAAAAGGCCTCTCAAATGGCCTTCCCTCTTGTAATGTGTAAGAGTTTAAAACATGACATAAAGGAAAAACACCCGACACAAAAGTTCAGGACCTCGCTTTAATCCAAGATATTTATTCTGACGCTGTTTCTTTTGGCATCAGTCAAAGTCCAACATGAAATATTTCAAGGAACAAGTCTAGGAAAAAACAGCACATAAATCAAAAATCAAAATCATCTCTATTAACGAAAGCTCAATTTTTACCCGATTCAACAATTTATTCATAAATATACATTAGAAACTGAGGTTTATAGAAATGGGCAGAGCAAAAATCATCCTGAAGTATTTCAGAAGAAAGCCACACATTCATTGGTATCTGAGAACAGAACTTGCTCCACACTTTGTGTATCTAAGGCGTTGCTCTCCAAGACAAGGTGTGAGTCCAGTCTAGGAATACATTTAGCCTCCAATGGTAATTTTCCTTCAAAATAAGTAGCGTCATAGTCAATTTCTTCTCCAACTTGGAAGCTCTTCTGTCCTTTCAAGTTTCTGTAAGTGTAAAAGTGCAATTTGGTCCCATCTTGGAAAGGCGCTGCTCTTTGGTCCAACCCAGCAAAAGCAACGTTATTGCTCAGTTATTGCTATCACCAGGTTAAAATAGAGCTTGAAGGAAATCTGATGACAAAAGCTCAAAAGTCAAAGGGGGCACTCCTGCCCTGTGGTTTTATAAAGCACTACCTGCTCTTTGTCCTGCAGAAGCTTTATGACAGTGTTTAGCATCTTTGCTGTTTTGGAAAGTCTTTGAAAGCTGCTGGTTGATTTGTCCAGCACACAGAAACACAGTTCTTCTTAACTACAAACATCACAGGTAACCTAACGCCTGGCATTCCTCACATCGGCGCCAGGTCTGATACAGCTTCAAATAATGAGCCTTTCATAACAAAAGAACCTTTAGTTTGAAGGCCAGGCCTGAAGTCCTACACACAGTTATTTGGGGGCTTAAAGAAAAGTTTCAAAAAGGGCTGGTTAGCATGTGGTTTGGATAGCAGGTATGCTAGCCGACGCAACAGTTTATCCAGCTGATGTTTTATAACACAGTAATATGATTTTAATGACTTAACCTGCTAAATTAGCTTTTGAGCTGGCTAGCATATCAGCCCAGGCCTACTTTTGTACAAAGCAATTCCTCAGCCAGTAATGAGACCGAAGTTCTCTAGCATAGATTCAACTCACACTCCAGAGACTTGATATTCTACTCAGACTTGAATGAAACAACAAAGCTGGAAATGAACATTGTTTCAGACACTGAGCTGAGGCATTTGACTGTATAGAAATGGCAAACAGACATAAAAACTCACAGTCAGCTTAGACCATTCTTGGGAAACCTCATTTCCATTCTGCTTCAGGATTTTGGATAGCTTGAAGAGCATGAAGGAGAAAAATGATACTGAATGTATTCATCTGGCTCTCCAAGATTAGGACTTGTACATAAATGGTACACATCATATCATTTACTGTGGTAACCAGGACTGAACAGATTTGCATATTTGGAGCAAAGGACAATAATCTGTCAGATGCACCTTCAGTCAGGCATTGGCAGGACATGAGGTTAGTTTCCATTTACCTGTCTTTTTTGCGAACAAAATATTAATTAAAAACTTTTTATAATCACATTAAGTGGTTTTTCTGATGATTTCATAAAGCAAAATTTCAGTACCATGACATTCAAGATTTTAGTCAAATGACAAAAAAAAAAAAGATGTCTCCATGCTTTTGGATGTGGTTCTCTCGGGTACAATACGGCAGGTCCCTAATCAAATGGTGCACAAGTCATTATGAAGTTGAAGTTCCACTTGACCCATAAAGCACTGAAGACCTCCACAAGTTCCTCATACATGGCTGCACCAGATATAAGGGGGTTACTTTCCTATTCCTGCATGCATCACATGCCCTCATTGAACGTGGATACACACTACCATGTCTATTCTGGAGGATATGGTCCAATCACTGCAAAAACTGATAAGATCTTGCAAGTTGGTCAACATCTTTGACTGTAATAACTATTCTGGGGATACTCAATGAAAACACATACCATTAGAAACTATGTTTATGTTTTTTTCATCATCTCTGTTTTGTGCAAAACTGCAATGGAATCCCACTACTGCTAAGTTCTTCAAGCCCCTCGAACCACCCAGTCTTTCTTCTTATGGAGATAGAGGGGTTTGGGTTACTGGAGGAAAAAAAGGTCACTTTCAGGACATGCTAAGGCCCGGTTCACATCAGCATGACAAGTCTAGACATGAGTATTTATCTTTCTAAAAAAAAAAAAGGTGGAATGTTTAAATTTTCTTTTGGGAAAGAGCTAGCATGTGAACGGCAAACTGAGTTTGGATGCTAGATTTTATATCTTAAAATATTCAGGATTGGAGCCAACCTAGAAGCCCAGAGGGGGAAATCCATCAATTTCTTAGCTTCATTAACTGTTTTTTTTTTCTCTCAACATCAAGAGTTAGCAGCATTTTGCTGAACATAGCATAATCAAGTTTAGCAGGAGGTAAGTCAGGTTTGAATGAGAATGTTTTTTTCTACTCCCCTCTGTTTGCTAGGGTCAGACTGAATGTGCTGTCGTGCTACACTGGCTGTGTTAGCATTAGTTTTTATGACTATGCTGTGTTGGGGTAATGTATTAGCATAATTTACTCTATCAAGCTGTTGTAAGTGTATATTTGTGTTACTTTGTGAGTTGTGAACAGCTACTGTCCTGGTTTGTAAGCTATGTTTTGAGATGCTGTTTATGTTAACACTGTGTCGTGTGGTGGCTCTAGTACGTCTGGGGACAGAAGAACGTCTGGCAGTGGCCACTTTGGTTTGATGCTTCTTGATGAGATCTGGGAACTGTTTGGTGTACAAAGTGCTGGTGTATTGAAGCTCAGGCGTGATGAGCTTCTCACAGAGACGATGTGTGCCATTGTCTAGGCCAGGACGAATGTTATATCCCTGGATGATTGCTGCACCGTACTGAAATGGCTTCAGCGATATATCCTGGATCTTCTCAGGATCCACAGCACCACCCCCTAGAAGGCAGGTTTGTTCGAGCTCCGCCCTCCGTGCCCTTAGAAGCTCCACCTCCTCTTGGAGCTTAGTGCGTCCTAACATGGTGTCAATGCGAAACCAGAAGGTGGCATTGAAGTGCTGGTAAAGCCGCCAGTCTAAGGAGTTCCATTGTTTCACAATCTCAGCCAAGTCTGGACTCAGCTTGCTTCGAGACCTCTCACTGCGGCTGTTAAGCCGAAATGACACCACGTCCTCCAGCGTCCAGCAGAGAGAGTGCTTGAGCAGAATCATGGACTCATCAAAGTACTCGGAGATGAGAATCAGATGGAAGTTGCTCTCCACCGCCGCAATCAGGGCATGGCTGCGCTGTTCCAGCTCCATCTGATTTGCAGGAGGTGAGTTGTCCATGCCAAAGTCGAACGTCAAGATGTTTCGAGCATAGTGGTTGTTGGGCAGGGAGGGATTGTAAGACCGGCCACCATCAAGCAAGAAATCTGTGAGGGTGTGGAATTTCTGGAATGCTGGGATGCTCTTGTAGTACGTGAAGATGGATTCCATCATGGACACTGGATTTCGCATGATGGAAAAATAAAAGGTGTCCACAGGCATCACCTTTCTCACCTTGAGTGGGGGGAGGGGGATAAATAGGTGGAAGATAATAAAGTCAGTATTCCAACATTCCAATAACATACACTCACAATTAATTTTGTTGGCAATCCCTCCCTAATTGCTTCACCTTATAGACGATTAGCCATCTTTGCATGCACAATCTGTGTTAATAAATCATATGACTGATGTGCTGCAGTTCATATATGAATTCCTGTACATTTGCATATGTATTCTAATTCAAAAATGTGGAGGGCAGAAGGGCTTCAGGAGCAGGGATGGGAATCCATGTTTTTTCATTATTGTAACAATCATGTTTGTTTTTTGTAGAACTGTTTTCCTGCTTTTTTCTGACTATATCTCAGTAGTTCCTTATTATTATTACATGTTGCATTAACCCTTATAAAGTGTTAATATAAATTAATATAAATATAAATTACGCCCCCTCCCCCCCAGAGCTCTATAGGCTGTAACCCTCACAAGAGTCAGTCCATTTTTAGTTCTTACGACTTATAAACATCTCAATGCTGCATGGTCATGACATTAGGTAAGCCACCACTTTATATGGCATGTAAATTATATAATATACTGACCTCGGGGCCATAGAAACGCATGTGGTTGCACATGATGTGGAACTTTGTCATTCTGTGAAACCGCATGCCCTCCACAAAGTGTGACATGAAGAAGTACGGGTAGTACAGCTGGCTGTGCATGTTTACTGGCAGGGCAAAGGTCAAGTTTCGGGTGTCACCGTAGCGATACAGTATGTTTAGGATGGTGCTGCTGGCAGTTTTGTGGGTCTTAAGGAAGACGATGTGATTTTTCGGTCGGCACACGCCGCTCTCATCATAACTCAGCACATTCACAGCCTGGTTGTTGGAGTTTATAGGGATATGATGAGGTTTGGATCGCT
Organism: Hemigrammopetersius urotaenia; assembly: GCA_037974485.1. Lineage (NCBI taxonomy): Eukaryota > Metazoa > Chordata > Actinopteri > Characiformes > Alestidae > Hemigrammopetersius > Hemigrammopetersius urotaenia. Next base: position 7,089 of record JBBPDC010084463.1, read on the forward strand.
GAAGGTCTTCATGGAGAACCTTGGGTAACTTTCTTGGCATACTTGGCTTCAGTGTTAATGAACGCATGGAGACTTCTGGGTGAAGAAACTCTGACTTGTCTTTTGAAGGAACCTCAGGTAATGTTTTGGGGAAGTTTTCAGAGTTTGCATTTTGTGGTGGTGACTGCCCAATTACTTCTGAGTGAACCCAGGGTTCATCCTCAGGGTTTGTTGGTAGAGATGCTTTGCTTGCCAGCTGATATCCATTAGGCATTAAAACCCTGCTGTGTGTGCTGGTGAGGCGTCTGGCTGGTGTGGTGTCCAGAGTCTTGCCATTCTTCCACTGGAAGAGGTGGTCGACTCTCTGATACGGGTCAAGGGTTGTAGGTATGGACTGGAACATTGCTCCTGCTTGTCCCTCAGCTGGGAGGCGACTGACACCTAATTGCTCATCAGCTGGTCCAATTACCTTTATGTTCCTGAAGGAAAAGAGCAGATTTTGGAGTGTTGGATCTACAATGTTTTTCAGGGTGCTCAGTGAACCGGTTTAACCATTAGACTGTACCCAGTCAGAAACTGATCACTGCATGGGCTCCATCAACCTTTTAGCTCCACTAGATATGTTGACACCCTCCTCTACCCCATTAATCACTAGTCAGTTTATGACCACAGGACCACTGCTGTCCAGATATGATATAGATAGTAGCCCATCCTCTGCACAGCTGGGACATGCAGGAAATTTAATTTAACTTTTAAACTGCGAAGGCAGTGACAGTCGGATCCAGTTGCCATTTAAAATGGAACACTTAAGCTTTTCCTTCAACTATTCTTATTTATTGATATGAGAATGGCTTGGTACTTTGAAAGCTGGAGTATTCCAGTCTCACTGCTATACAGAATGGCATGGAATGCATGTCTAACTGTTGCTTCTTGTGTGACGTTTAATAAAATAGCAAGTCATAATCTGATAGTCTGGAGATGCCTGTAAGGTATCATCTCACAGAACTAGACACTTGCCAGTATTGTAATGTGGCAAGAGTAGGCTTAGATATTGGCCAATAGCCCAGAATGTAATTTTTCCTGAATGAGCGGGAAGTAGTTATTTCACGCTATGTCTACCACTGTTTTGGAAATGGTCTCTAATTATTATTCCCTATAATCAATTATTATTTATATAGCCAAAGTATATCAAGCACTATTGTAGGAAATAGGGAATTTGTGTTTATACAAAGAGATTTAACCCGTTTCACAGTCTGTTTACCCGAGTGAAGCAAAGGGCTGCCAGTGAAGCAGTGCTCGGGGAGCAATATGTGGGAATGGTTAAGGGTACCACAGTGGTGCCACTAGCAGCCCTGGGATTGGAACCTACAATTATCGAATCGGAAAGGCAACTCCCAAGCCACCAAAAAAACAGCCACTCCAAAATCTATTCATGCATTTGAACCCATAACCTTGCCTCTTGCAGTGTGGAGTGCTAACAAGTAGACCAAGGGGCTGAACTAAATAGTTAATAGGGTTTGTTTTGAACACAGCCTAAAATCACTATACAGTCAGCAGGCCTAATTTTGAACACAGTCCAAAATGGAGCACCACACAATCAGCCCTAATTTTGTACACAGCCCAAAATAGACATAACTGTAAACACAGCAAAGAATAATGCACTGTGTTCCTTACCGGGCTTGCCGGACCACTCCAAGTAACTGCAGTGCCACACACAAGACAGTAAGCACAGTCAGTACCTGCCATGTGAACCGCAGGTGACTGCAACACAATGGTCTGGCACACCTGTAACACACACAACATGATTATGAAGCAATTGTGTGAGCACCTAGAAAATGTGACACTCAGTTTCCCCTTTTTTATTTTTAACACATGACTTTCGTTGATGTTGTCAGTGTGATCACACTCTTTACCTCTCTCTCAATCTCTCTCTCTCTCTCTCTCTCTCTCTCTCTCTCTCTCTCTCTCTCTCTCTCTCTCTCTCTCTCTCTCTCTCTCTCTCCTCTCTGTCAGGCCTCCTCCAAAAGTAAATCAGTTAGTGTGCCTGCCAAGACGTGGCTGTTTGTTTAATTATTGATCAGACTTTCAGCATCACTTGCTGAATGTACAGGAAGAAACAACTGCTTTTGTTACCAACTGGGATTACACCAGGCACCTCCCTGATCACACACACACTGGGTTGCTGGAAAGGCATACAGTACATTTATTTTGACAAAACTATTTCTACCCCTCTCTCTCTCTCTCTCTCTCTCTCTCACACACACACACACACACATTAACTTTGATGGAGACCAATATTTTTCAGGCCAAACGCTGTTTTATCATCCCCATCAGCAGCTGCAGGCTCGGCCCACCAGACTCCATCTCTCACGGATCAGCTTTAACTACAGCTGTAGTCCAGAGACGTTTCCTCCTCCTCCAGATGGCTAGTCGATGCCCTTTTAAATTCATCTCTCAAGGAGCTCAGCAACCTATGCAGGTATGCCAGATTGGGCAGGATCCCTCATGTTCACTCAAGATCACAAGCAAAAATAAAAGTAAAATGATTCCATTTTTATTTTTAAATTTGGATGCTGATCCTTCACCATAACTGACTCGCTTACTGACTTGCTGAACACAAATTCATTTTCTTTCTTTTTTCCATTTAATTCTATTATTATTGCTTTTAATGTTATGTGGTTCAGTGTTACTGTATTTTATGTACAGTTGTAAACACGCACATAGTGTGATGAGACAACATTTGTAGGTAAGATTTTTATTTGTTTCTTCTAAGAGTCTATCACTGTCTTGCAACATGAAATTGTGACGGTCGGTCAAAGACCCATTTTAGAGTGACTCAGAGCTGTTTCTATGTGTATCAGCAATCGGTACAAAATCAAATTTCAACTGTGTTTTTGCATCTCTGTGCTTTGGAGACATATTCATAATATTCCAGCCAACCGTCTGCGGTCCCAATCTGCAAGCTTTTTCCTCCTCACTCACTGCTGAGGCTGTGAACACTTCAAGAGACATTTTTCCTAGCTGCATCACAGTGCAAATACACACACACACACACACACACATACACACACACACACACAGACACACACACACACACACACACACACACACACACACACACACACACACACACAC
>JBBPDC010084474.1:0-27113 GCA_037974485.1 Hemigrammopetersius urotaenia
CTCTCTCTCGTTCGTGACTTTTCCGTATTTAAACCTCGGGTTTATCTTTACATTTTCTTTAAGGGTAATGTATTAAAATAGAGTTTTAAATGAAATTAAAGTGTTCTGGGAGCACATTTGAGGGCAACGCTGTTTTTCATTATACGAGGGTGTTCGTGTAACGTAACCTCCGCGAATAACGGAGGATTACTGTATATCCCAAAAATCAAACCACCTGGCTGAACTCAGTGGTTGTAATATCAAATCAGATTTGCCCAAAAAAGAGCCTTTGGCAAAATGATTTAGCACACTTTCATCCTTGTAGGGTTAAACTGAAGGGCTGGTACTGTAAAACAAAAAAGCACAATATAGGCATTTATGAATGCCATAAGAGGCAGACAGAGCCAGACATCACCACTGAAAGAGGACCTTTGGAAAGCAAGAAAGAGAACATCTAAACAGAAAGCTGTTCAAAAAGCTTTTTAGAAGAAGCTGGAGGTAGCTCATATAACAATGACTCACTGCCCCCTTCTGCAATAATATGATTGTCTGGGAGGGGAGAGAGGTGAATAAGGCTGGGTCAAGAAATGCATTATCTAAAGGGAGAAGGTTAAAAACCAGACTAAGCTAGAATGCCAAAAAAATACTTTTACTTTAAATCAGAAGCAAAGGCAGGCATTAATAATACTTATCAGATGTACCTGAGAAAGCTATAAAGTGTAATTAAATGGAAGCCTGACGATGAGTGATGGAGGATGATGGCGATAGTGGTTATTGCTCTGGATGATGTTCAGAGAGAGAATTTATGCAGGTGGGTGTGCTAATACGATTATCAAGGACACAGTAAATACAATTCTGTCCTCTTTGATTATAGAAAAGCAGCTCAAGTCTCAAACAAATTAATGTGAGCTATTGATTAAAGGAACACTCCACTATCCAGTAAAAAGCAATACTCTGGCACTGGCATCCCAATCGATTATCATGGACAATCACTTCAGTGCTAAATGCACTTGTAATGGGAGCCTGTGGGCAAGTGTGTGAGCAGATGGAGGTTATGTTGAAAAATGCTGGTGTCTTCCCAAAGGGGTGTTCCCTGGACAATCACCGCACATCATTTTATCTAGTTTTTGGGGGCCACAGCAGGCTAAGAATAGTTGCAAATTTCCCCAACAATGCCACGGCCGTGAGTCCAAGAGAGCATAATTGGCCTCCCCCTCCATTCATGTTGTGTTAGCCAGTGTAGTCCAGCTGCATAAAATAAATGAGTAAAGTGGCACAACTATTTCACCAGTTGCAGTTGAGGTAATATTAGGTTACAGTGCTTAGCAGTGCTTTAGTCTGTTTGGCACCAGTCTTCATACCGAAGATTAATTAAACTCATACTTGTACTGAGCTGTAAAAAGCATTTAGGCAACAGGGCAAATTATTATAGATGAGTAGTTAACATCTTATCACAGGATAGTCTATTTTATAGGGGTGTAACCTTTCACGGTTCGGTTTGGTCCTTGATTTCTGAGCCACAGTTCGATTTGTATCACAGTTCAGCTTTTACAAAACTGCCTCTAGAGCCCAGCAACCCGCACTTCATTAAGCATACATTATCGGTTCCATTCAGCAACAACCTCTTTCATTTCCTCTTTTGTGTTTGCTTTATAAACTAGTAATGTTTGGAGGAATAGTTTTAAATTAGTCATGGAGTGTACAGCGTACCCCGGCAAAGTTCAGAGTTCGCGGCCTCAGTTGTGTGTGGATTTTTTCTTAGAACTGAACTAATCATTGTTTTTGGGAAACCCCCCAAAAATTTGCGGAAATATCCTCCGCATTTTTTTTGCTTCTTTCTTGGCAATACATAAATGTTCATGTATTTTAGTGCTAATTTACTAAGAAGTAATTTTGTAACATAAATATTAATGTAAATTCAACTAAATTTCCAAATAAAATATAACTGTATACATTTTGTCAAGAGAACACAAAGCAACTGTATACAAAAATGAGTCTTGGGATTACGAAACACCTCTGTTTGACTGATTCTACATTTTTCCACATCATATTTTTTCACAATTTCCAGGTGCTCTTGGAACATAACCCTGGTGAATTTCGATGCTTGACTGTACTGTTACCATTACAGACTTAACTTCTTAGATGCTTGAGAAGTTGAGCAATTTGCTGTAACAATTTGTTATGGTTATGCCTTTGTTGTCATGCATTTGACTTTTGAATTAACCTTTGAATGAACATCAGAATTTCATAGATTTAGTACACTTAATAGCAATGATAATCTTTTAAAACAACCGCATAGCTGTGCACCTGTTTAGCGTGTGATCAGACACTGATAACTGTGTTTCAAATCACCTGAACCATGCACTGGTTACATTACTTTATAAAATGTGTTCGTTATTGACAGTGTGTTTATCGTTCACTTCTGGTAACATTGTTAGAGATTAGGATATTGCAACCAAACGATTTCCATAAGTATGAACTTGCAGCCAAAATCAACTTTCTCAGATAGAAAACTGTAATCCCAATTAGTGCGGTGTGAAGGGAAGGGCAAACTATAGGTTACCTTTAAAAACAACAGAATCAATGCCGAGGGGCACAATATTCCAACTGAGAATTCAGCTCTTCATCGTGCCACCACCCCCACCGCTTCCCTCCTCATGGCGCCAGGCCTGGCAGGTCTGTTAGCTGATGTTAGATTTAGTGTTTTTCTCCAAGTGCGTTGAGCTGTCCGAGGATGTGTTAGCAGCAGTTTGAAAAGCTGTGATGGCACTTCAATTCCTCACCCTCCAGGCTTGTTAGCACTGTGTGATGGGAAGGTCTACCTAGTGCGTAGGAAGGAACAATGACTTTTTAGAGAGAGAATACTGGGTAAGAAAGAAAGGAAACTTTAGTTTTGCTTCTCAAAAAAGTTGCTGTCTTCATTGTTACTCATATGAAGACAGAAAGACAGAAAAACACCCTAAACAGGTCAATAGTCCATCACAGGGCAGAAAAACACATTCGTACCCTTTGGGCAATTTAGCATCTCCGGTTAACCTGACATGCACATGTTTGGAAACCCATGAAGTCATGGGGAGAACATGCAAAGTCGTCACAGAAAGGACCCATGGTTACCCTCGCCTGCAATCGAACCCAGGATCGTATTATGACCTTCCTAGTCACCTCTTTCATTACAAGTGACTGCGAATTTTAGCCGTTCCTAAGTCACTTGCAAAAATGTATAAGCCATTTATGAGTAATATATGTATAAATGTATAAGCTACGCCCAGAAATGTATAAAGCCATTTAAATTGAACCCTAAGGGCCCTGTTTCTCATCACAACTGCATTACAAAGTGTCACGTTAGTTATTAGTGAATAAATCACAGTAGTACTACTGCATCGCAATATTAACAAGTGAGTAATACGTCTGTAAAGGGCTTAACTAATGTGGAGAAGTGTTTTTATTTCAGCAAGGGTCCTTCAGTTTGTGGGAAGTGTACCAGAGGATAAATGCCTGTCTGGCTGGGGCTCAGCAGGATCGATGACTCATCAGATAAACCGAGGAAAGCAAAAGCGTCCCTGTGTGTTCGTACAGTCGACAAATTCCGGTGACTGAATCAAACTAAGGGGACATACAGAGAGATGGCTCTGGGACATAGATCACAGATAAGGGGCAGAAAGGATCTGCACAATCACTAGCTGGCGGTGTGTGCGGGGGGATAGGGGTGGCTGAGGGTGAGCTGGGTGTTTGTGATCGGATGAGAAGTGACACAGGCCATAAGTCAGCCAGAGCTCCAGCGAAAGAGGGACGAGAAAATGCATAAACCATTAGTCCAGACAGAAGAACAAGAAAAATAACGTTTTGATTTTCAAAGTAGCTGTTGTTCAGATAGTCTATTGGCAATCACTGTACATTTTAGCAGATGTATCATTCACATCAGTATTCGTTTCAGTTACTGGCTGAAATATCAAATGATGGTCGGTTGGTTGGACAGAAACCTTTTTTGATCCTAGAGGAAATTGCTTATGCTACAGCTCCACAGAGACAAGGGAACAATATAAAATATATAATAAGTCAAAATAAACTCTCCAGAAATGCTTAGTACAAATACACTATGCTATTTCCACAAAATGCTGTGGTCAGAGAGGTATATATATATATATGATATAGATAAATACATTACTGCTAAAGTAGTTTACTAGTCAAAACAAACAGTGGTTTGGTGTTGCACTCTATACCCAGTCTGTTATTGCAAATAGTTATTATATTGCGCATGATAATATTATTAATAGGGACATGAGTAATGACAGAAGTGACATTAGCAGTGACATTGCCCATGATGGAAAATCTAGATGGAAAATCTCTGCATCAGCTTTGTGCTCTATATTGTGAACAATTAACATGTTCTTCTACACACATCAGATTTTATGAAGTATTATCACTCCCTACTGTGCTAGTAAGTATTTTATAGATGTTTTGGGGGTTCTCATATGAATGGAAAGATTTTCTAAAAAACTGGTGTGGATGAAAATTACAATATGTAAAGCCAAGGCCTAAATCGGAAGTTGTTCATGAAACACTTAAAAAATGTTCATGAAACACTTAAAAAATGTTATGTGCTGTAATTTATCCTGATAATAAGAGCACATCATCACAGTACCCACCCTTCATACAGTGGGCTTAGTCAGCGAGTTAATGGGCCTATACAGCAACATGGTGGAGGTAATGAGCTGTGAATACGCCACTGATGGGCCCAGATTTGGCCAGATCTGAAGATTTGTCACTTCTAATTTGAAAGCAAAGACGATCTAAAGGGCAAGCGGCAAACCCAAGCAAATTACCCCGCCAAGGATTCTGTTCTCTTTTTAAATCACTCTTTCTTTTTGCCTAATGACTCAGTGACCCAGTAGTAATGTCACTGAACACATAAAAACCCACTTAAACACATCAGTGGATAAGCAGGCCTTCACCCAGATTATCAATAGAATTGGACTAGCCATCTGTGCAATGAGGTTTACAGCTGATGCAAATGACACCTCCTTTCTTTAACACTGTTTTACTTCAAAGATTTCAAACTGGTCCACAAACATGGAAGAGGAACTTGCTAAGATAACTATAATCTTGCTGCGTCTTCACTTCCTGTATGTATTTGTGTGGTTTGGTTACTGCACTTCATGCTGCAGTGGATGAGTGAAATGCAAACAAAGTCTCTGTGCGTTCAGGATCGGCTCTGTTTGAATTTTTAAAGCTACTGTTCTACTTCTAGGCATGCAGTCTTTGCCCTGTCAGCACGAGACAAGTTCAGGATGTCCTAAGAAGCTGTTGACCATATGATCAGGGTCAAAGCAAACAAAGCAATGAGGACGAAACCTTGTATCTCCTTGGGATCTTTCCAGCACAAGGAACCATTACCTTGAATTTAAAGTACATTAAACGGCCCATGTAGTCCAAAAAAATTAGTTTGGGTCATTTTGATAGGTCTGTTAGTATGGAGATGTTTGCTCAAAGTAAAAGGTACAAAAAGGGGGTTTGATATGACAGTGAAGATGAGGGCAAAAAAAAAGCAAGGCTTGAAGATATAGAGAGAAGAGATTTGATCAGTGCACCACTACATCCTTTTCCACTGTTGTTCTTATAGATGTTGACGAGTATGAGCAGTATTCCCAGACGAAACCTCCACTATTCCCTGTTCAGCCATTACCATCTCTCTCCCTACCACTGAGGCCTTATTCTGCCACTGTCTTTTTCTTTCTGTCACACTCTTCTGTGTCTCCTGCTCTCTCTCCCCCTTTCTCTTTCTCTTTCTCTTTCACTCTCACTTCTCTTTTCTCTCTTTTTCTCTCCGTCTCTCTCCACATCACCTCTGAATGTTGTCTCTCTTGCTCTTTTGTATTCCATTCTATCTCTTCACCATTCTCACTTTCTCACATTCTCCCTCTCTCGTCCATGCCCTTTCTCGTTCGCTGTCCCCTCTCCTTTGTTCTTGTTACTCTCCTCTCTCTTTCTCTCTGTTTCATTTATTGTCTTTCTCACCCTCTTGCCCTTTCTCTTGCTCCTTATTTCTTTTTTTCTATCTCTCTTCGTTCCCTCTCTCTCTCTCTCTCTCTCTCATGCCCTTTCCCTCTTACCCTCTCTTTTCTTTTCCGCATTCCCTCGCACTCTCACATGTACATGCCTTGGTCCACTTTTAGTTCCCCCTCCCTCCAAACTGTGCCACAAGATCAGTACCCCCCCTTTCCTCCTCACCCCCTCCTTCAGAAGGAATCAAACCTGTTTACCCAGACTTTCACCATCTGCACTCCTGCCACTCCTAGATCATATCTTCCCCCTTCCTTTTGCATAAGAAGCCCATGAGAGGCACATCCAGAATGACTGGGTCGCATCATGTTTGAACTTCTTTGAAATAGCCCTGAAAACAACCGGGCAAGGATCAAAGTACAGATTACAGGCGTGTCCTGAAAGTCCAGCAGAACCTTTTTAGAGTGTAAGTACTTACAGCTTATTGCATTAGTTCATCTGAGGTCAGGATGCAGCAAAAGTGAGGCAAGAGCAGACAGGCAGTAGTGCTGGATCTTCTTTCATGGACGAGTGTAACCGTATATCGTGCAAATCTATCTCGACACCATGCAGACCATGTGAGCTACAATGCCATGACTGTGCAGAAGACACATCTGCTTTGCAAGCTCCTCAACATCTCTTTGAAATAATTTTACATATTTCATAACTATTACTACTGGTTCTGTTGGACATCTTGACTATTAGCATTAAATAGGCATGAGTTCACTCCTATCAGTGTACTTACACATTTCTGTCCTTCTTTACTGGTGGCTTTTCCAGTTTTCCTGTCCCTAAATTTTTAATCAGGCTCCATCCATTATTAGGCGTCTTTGTGCCAGAGAGCACAGCAGCAGAAAGCAGCAATAAGACCATGGGTGAAGACAAACGCACATTTTTATGGGTTCAGTCTCATGAGTATTTCACAAAATGACATCCCTCCTACAGAGCTACACAGAGAATAATTTAACTGGGTGTGTTATGAAACCCCTTAAACTAGAGATGGGGGATACAGTAGCCCCTAAGTTGTAAGCTTTAGTTACAAGTGAATCAGATTAAAATTATTACGAAAAGGGTCTGAAGCTGTAAAATAATATAACGTGTTCTGTTTTGTTGTACGAATGGCAGGAGTGATGTGAGAATAAAACTATATGCCTTGACTCGTTGAAGAATGTGTCTGAATTCAATCAGGCTTACGTCTGTGAGATTTGTTTGTTGTGTTGCTGGTGGCTGCGGTTAATATATGTGCAAATGGACTCTCGTTCCGCCAGGGTTGGATTTCCATAATGCATGACTGATTGGCGGTGACAGTCTAATTTTTCCAATCCTGCAATCAGACAGAGTAAAATCTGACGTCCTTCGCTAAACTAGGAGGATGTCGATCATACCTGTTTCCCTGAGATGAACTGAGGTGGAGCTCGGCAGGCATCCGCTGAGGCAATGACTGTTTGTCTCCTGTGTCTGCTGGCTTTTTCAGGGTAAAGAAAAACACCCTGACGGTTGGGGTCTGTCATTGGATTTCTCTGTTTAAAGCAGTACTTGAGTTAAAAAAAAAACATATTTACGCAATTCTCCATTTACCCCACATGTAGTCGAACATCATGTTTGGTGTCTGAAGGTTTGCACAGCTACAAACCTAATGCACTTAAAAGAAATGGAAACCTGGCAGCATAAGCATCAAGCTCACTGCATGCGTAAATCAGAGTGGCAGCTGATACTTTCCTTCAGGAGGGAACCATAGATTCAAGATTCAAGCTTCTTTATTCATCACATACAGAGTTTTACAAGTACAGCATGTAAGCTGAGCCCCAGAATCACCCACCTAAGACTGCACACTAAATTTAATAAAGATACATTTGGAAAGATACATTATATTCCAAATAAACAAACTTAACAAATAGAAGCATGAGGTGAAAAGAATGCAAAAATGTAACAGAATAGAATATCCCTGTGCTGTAAAGTAAGTAAAGTAAGTAAAGGCCATATAGCCAAAGATAAACGAATCATTGCACAGCACACAGAGTGAATGATGTAAAATTCTGTCTCTGCATTTAACCCATTTTCACAATGAAAAAGTGGGCAGCCAGCAACACAGTACCCGGGGAGCAGTGTGTGAGCACAGAACCTTGCTCAAGGGGCCCTCAGTGGTGCCACTTGCAGTCCCGGGATTCAAACCACGACCTTCACAGGGACAATTCCATAACCACTAGGCCACTAGCTTTAAAGTACAGTGCTGGTTTGCTGGTTGATGTATAGAATTAAAAGAAACAAGCCATGTGGTGATACAGTGAGGTGGGGAGTTCAGTTTGTGTTATGATTGGCAGGTAAAAAGTTGTGGTGTCGTGTCCTGGTTAAGACATTTTATGGCCTGAGGATAGAAGGTCCATTCGAGCCTCTCTGTTTCGGCTCAGATGACACTAATCTATTTGCTAAATTCACAGTAACAGCAGTTTTAAACACCGTAACACTTTGTTTTTAGTGTTTCCTATTGATTGTGTGCAGACACACAGTTTGGACAAAAGTATTGGGACACACTTGTTTTTCAGGGCTTGGACTAGAACCCTTACTTCCAGTGAAGGGCAATCTTAATGCGTCAGCATACCAAGACATTTTGACCACGTTTATCATAACTTCATTTTTTTTTACAGATATACATTTTTTTACACACATGACAATTAACAAGAGAGCGTTTTCAGCACAAATGCAAAGTCAATCATATAAGAAAGAAAAGGATTCCCCCAACCCCCCAAAAAACAAAACAAAACGTATTATATGCGACAAGTTATCAAACATGTTGGTCACCTAATGTTAAAATTAAAGCAATACAGATTTGTTGATACACAAACACAACAAAAAGACAACATTCCAAACTCACCAAGGCTACAAAGTATAAAAAATAAATCATAGTTATTCAGGGATGGCTGCAAACCCTAATTTTTGAGCATGTGCAAAAAAAAGGTCCCCATAGCTTATTCAACTTGTGCAGTAAACCATACACTTTATCTTTTCAAGTTTGGCAGAAAACCGAATATCCTTAATTCATGAGGAGTGAGAGGGATGAACAGAAAACTTTCACTTCAGCATAATCAACCGTCTAGCTAGTAGAGTAACAAATGCCACAAAATCTGCTTTATATTTTGGAAGCAGTAGATTAGGAGGCAAACCCCTTCATAGTGCCGTGAGTGCTACTGGCTCAAGTTGAACTGCAACACAGATGGAAATTGAACTAAATACCTGCAGCAAATAGGCATGTAAAGTAGGGCATGACCAGAACATATGAATATGAGTAGCAGAAGCTTGGTCACACCTCTCACAGATCTTGGAAAGTGCGTGCAGTGTAGAATTTTACACTGAAAGTTTAGCACAGATAGATGAGATATTAATGTTATAGAGATTCATCATTCTACAGGTCTGTTCATAATTCTGGACACATCTGTCTTTCTTCTTTTTTCTTCTCCTTATCATTTAAAATTCCTGAAGGTGCACAGGGCCAGCATATTGCATTTATTTTATGCATCTATTTGCAACTGAATGGGCATTATTATATTGTAAACACTGATTCCAAACTTCTGAATGTGCTTTCTAGCTAACAAGACCACATTAGCTGTGGGTGCCATGCTGCTTCAAATCATAGCTACATTCCACTCTAAATTCTTTAAGTTCCCAGTTGACTGACCAAATAAAAGAAAGAAGTCTATATTCACTGTTTATACAAAACAGTGTCCAATTAACGATTGAAAAAAGGGTTTTATCAAGCTAGCTAGTCTACTGCTAGCTATGGGCTATGAGACAGCTATGAGCTTATACAGATCTCATGCTTGAGATCATGTTTTTCCAAAATTCTACTGAAGTTTTGAAGCAATCACTACTGCTAAATCATCACATATATCAAACCATATTAAACCACAGTAATCTGAAATTGACTTCCTTATGCAGGTTCTGACTGCGTTTGTCCATATAAAAATGAATTGAAGTAAGCTGCATAGCTAAGTACAACACTGAAGCCTGAAGGCCTGTACTTTTATTTTTGGTTAACGGTATGTCACATACACACATCTGTCTGTTTGAGATTACTAAACAACCCTTTGCAGTTGAAGGAAAATGTAGGCATGCAGTTTGCATGATGTTAATTTGTGGTTGTTAGTCTCCAGCACTAAACACTAAAGTACACTCTTGAAACCAAACACATTTTGACTGATCATCTTCATTCAAGGCTAGGGGACAATTTATATCTGTTATTTTTAAACTGTGATTTTAATTGTTTGTTTTTGTGGAATCCATTCGCTGCCTGCTCATCCGTTCTGCCTTGTCCTCACTCACAGGACACAGCATATGAAAGGCTGTCCTCAGACTCTTTACTATTAACACACAACAGATGCTGCGATCCCATTAGTCGCCCAAAACGTGCAGAAAACAAATGTGTCTTTTCTTTCCAGTACAAATATTGGCCACGGTGTAAATTTGAGAAATGCATCGTAGGCGGATGAGTAACTGGTGATCCTATGAGACAAACAGCAGCTGTGCTTTTGTGTGAGCTTGGTTAACACGGAGAAACTGTGTGCGTGTGTGTGCATGTGTGTGTGCAAGTGTGTAAGTGTATGTGTGTATAGATATGCACGATCGATCAGAGCTGCAGAGTTTCGAGTACATTCCCCAGTCTGGCCCTCTGGATCATACAGATGACAGGCAGTAATGAAAACAGAGGGTCTGCTGCTGCAGACAAGGAGACCCACAGAGAAGCCGGGCCGAAAAACACACTCCTCACACACCGGGCTGAGAGATGGTGATGGGAGGAACAAAAAAAAGAAAAAACTTTCTTTGGTGAAATAAACCCATTTTTGGTGCCTTTAAAATGCAATGAGAGCAGTGAGAGTAGATGATGATGGAGTAAGGTTTCAAAGTGTGTTTGGGTTACACTTGAGTTATTCTTTAGAAAGATTTCAGTAAGGCTGGACTGGTTTCTCATAGCAGACCTGTGGGTTAATGGAATGTGCATGGTCTTAATCCGTGATGGATCTCTTGATTTCTTAACTTCTATTGGCTGAACCAAAATTCCTTTATATGCTGAAAAGTGATGCACTGAATTAACTTTACTAAAGGGGAAAGTGTCTGCGTCTACTGACAGAGAGGTCTGATGTAACGGTGTATAATAGAGAAACTCAGTTTATGCTGCTGGTGATAGAAACCAGAGATTACTATGTCTGTAACACTGATTTAATCATTTCATTTACTATTCAGAATGACCAGTGAACCTGCTGGGTACTATTTTAACACCCTGCATGTACCACTCCACACATCAATAAACATTTTAGACCGAAACATTATCTTAGAACTATTGTAAAAATCTATGATTGTATGATATACACCACCTGAACTGTAAGGCAGCATATTCATTTAATAACTTTCTATGAGGTGACTTCCTAGCACTCAACAATTGTGACTCTTAAAAGTTTCTCTAGAATGGAGAATTGTAGAAAGTTTGAAAAAAAAAAAAATAGTGGTAATGTATTATGTCTTGCATCCTACACTTGCATCAGTGTTAAACAGATTTAAACAGTTAAACAGTTTTAAAAATTCTAATAAAAATCATTTGGTACATTTTAGGATTTATCTGAAAAAGGTGAGGGGTGAGGTCACATGTCACCAATAACCTGATGTCTGCATGTTTAGGTTCATTGTTAAGTAGAAGAGTCAATGTGGAAAGTCCACATTTCTTGATAGTCACTTCATTCTTAAGTGGGGGGGGTCATGCTTTCATGAATCAACCCATGCACAAACATTTTAGGGGCTGTTATGGGAAAGTGACTGTGAATGAAACTTTATTTTATTGACAACATATTGCAGTGCTCCACTGAAAACAAATCTTTGTATTTTGGCCAAAACATGGTTTAGCTAGTAGCTTGCTCTCCTTGATGACATTATGCAACCCGATCTCACAATTTTTGTGCAGCCATCATGATAATGCTTCACGTTTTTTGTGCTACAACAACGTTTCACCACCCTGTGTATTTTAATGTGCACTGCGTAACACCGGTAGTATCTGTGATAACTGGTTACTGTTAGGGTTAGGGTTAGGGACTTTCCCCGTCTCGCAGCATCTCAACCTGTTTCAACCACTTTGCAAACAAAAACGAAAAGGATCAACTCATTATTTCTCTCCTACTGTCCCTCAGTCACCTGTTACCCCTGATACTGGCGATGTTACGCAGTGCACATTAAAATACATAGGGGAGTAAAGCGTTGTCCTAACATGAAAAAGTGAAGTGTTAGCAAAAAAAAAGGATTTTGATTACATTGTATATCGTGAGGGCTTCACGAAAACTCGTGAGACCGGGCTCCATTATGTCTGGTTCTTCTTCAGAATAACTTCAGCATGCAGAGTGATATTTTCTAAAAGAGACAATAGCGGCTGGATTACCAGGCCTGTAGTGACAAGTGCAGATGTGTGCTGATCAGTGTTAATGAGGTGAGATCTCTTCCAGTTTCTGGTACTGGACCAGAGGGGGTGACAAGAGTAATGAAGCTTGTGGAACCTGAGTAGACGCACAAGCTCTATTCTCAAAGCCGTTATGATACAGATCTTGAAGAGTAGCCACTGAGAACACAATAAGAGATGGCACATCAGTGTTGGTGGGCATCAATACTAGTCTGATACTGACAGAAATGACAAGATAGGATATCACCGCATAAACAAGAATGAATCCCATTTAAATCTAGCCTGAAATTGCACAGACACTGAGCAATGTCATATTGTTAGCTATGTATTTCTATCTATGGAGCAGTGTTTTGAGTAGTTCATGTATCATAACTTATAATTTAGGATCCTAAAAGTTTAAATTGAAACATTAGAAGAAATTGGATTGATTTGGTATTGGCTGATGCTTAAGGTTTTAATGTCGTTATTGGTCTGAGAAAATAAAAAGAGGTCTAATTACTATACATGCCAACCATTTGTACAATATGGGGACACAGGGGGTCAAGTCCCCTCAGTGGTCTGCCTGTGCACATGCCTGCCTTCCTCTTCACTGCCTAGACAGAGAGCCTAAACCAGATGGACCCATCATTTAGTAAACGATAGGGGTTGGTAAAAGAATGCCCCTGGGGTTTTCAACATAATATCTAATATCTGCAGCATATGCTCTGTTCTGAAGCACTTGGGCTTTGGCTTCTACTGTAATTGTGTTATGAATAAATGGGTTTTCTATTTTTTTTTTATAAGTACAGGGAAATTATTTTTCACAGTATCCAGCTGTATGTGACAGATGAAGCCACTATTTCTTTAACAGCACTCTTACTTTCGGCATCTGTTATATATTCTGCACGGTCGTTAGACCTACGCCTTCCTAAATGAGAATTTTCTCCAATTCATTCATCCACTTTTGTGGTACTTTTTTCATCCGCTTTTTTATTTAGCTGAACATTAAGGTCTCCGGTTCATCCCGATCAATATTAACAGGTAAGTCTTTCAGGATGTAACTAATACCAGCAACAAATAAAAGCATGGCACATGAAAATGAAGCATTAATAAAAAGTAATAGATTAATAAAAATAAGGATAATGGTAGTTCTCTATTGCTCTGGAGAGCATTTGCTGAGGGATACCATTAAGTCATTATCAAGAAAAATCTCAAAATGGAGGGAAAATGGAGGGAAGGTAGTCATTAAGTTATTCTGCAGAGGTTATTCTGAGGGGAGCGCTGGACCTTTACACAGTCTCTGCAGCCGTGGTGTTGAGGACTGAGATGCTGTTAAAGGTGGAACATGTGGACGTAAAAGCGTGGGAGGGACGGGTCTCTCAGGACTTGGTTATGGATCTGCTTGGCCTTTAGGATAGAAATGCTCTGCGGTTCCACGGCCAATCAAAAAACACGGGCTTAAAGCGAGAACAAAAATTACACAATTTACCCCAAAGAAACGTTTGGTGTCTGATCTTTGCTTCTTTCATTTCACACTGGTGCCATGAGGCCACTGCAACTAACAAGTAACACAAGCTTACACCCCACGAACCAGCACTGTGCAAACTGCATCTCTCGATCATCCTACACTTACCTCAAACAGTTGTCAAGTAATCTGAAGCAGACTTGCTCATGTGCTTTTTGGTGAATCTATAACTAGAAGATCTCAAGTAAGCTTCAGCATGGTGGACTCTCACCTTTAGAGTGACAGCACCCAGCTACCATAATCCCATCATTCAGGCTTATGTTCCTTCTTACTCCCTCAACTTCTTCAAGGAACATTGCCTGGCTCTGCCACCCCTACATACAAGGACAACCCAGTCCAGACGCTTCTCTTTTGTGGTTCCCTGCTAGTGGAATAATCTGCCTAAGGAGACCTGAGCAGCAGAATCTCTCACTTTCTTCAAAAACCTCCTGAAGATTTATCTGTTCAGACAGCATCTCTTCTCCTGATGATCTCCTGATCTTCTTGTGCAACACTTACCTAAAGATTTTAGCACTTAGAACTCTCTCACTGTCCTGAAACTTGAATGTTTCCTCAAATTGTAAGTCACTTTGGATAAAAGTATCTGCCAAATGAATGTAATGTAATGTAATAAATGCTATTCCACAGACTCTCTGTGTTGAGTCTGCATCTTACGCTTGGATGGGTTTCTGCTGGGTTCTCTGGTTTCCTCCCAGAGAAAAAAGACCTGCTCATCAGGTGGATCGGAGATGCTAATTTTCCCCTAGGCGTAAATGTGTTTGTTATTGTGTCTGCCCTATGATGGACTGTTGATCTGTCTTGTGTGTTTCTCTGACTTTTTCCCTACAGCTCTACTTGTGGTTGCTTAAGGGCAGCTGGTAGCCTAGTGGTTAGGGCATTCGCCCTGTGACCAGAAAGTCCAGGTTCGATCCCCAAGACCGTAAGGCACTGCTGAGGTACCCTGAGCAAGGTACCGTCCCCACACACTACTCCCCGGGCGCCGTGTTCATGGCTGCCCCCTGCTTCACTTGGTGAATGGGTTAAATGCAGAGGTTGAATTTCGTGCTGTTCACACTGTGTGCAGTGGTGTGTTCATGTATGACAAATGGTCACTTTCATTTTAATATTTAATTGCAGCTTGAGACCGCTTGAATGTGATCATTTTAGCAGTCCATGTTAACTTGTTGCAAAAAAGAACATATTTTGATGTGTTTTGATGAATTCTGTTTTCAGAATTATATTCGGAAAGTTACATTTATCAATGCAACGTTAGCGTGACTTTCCATCACTTTACATAATACAGAGAAAATGTTTAGGACTCATTTACATACGTTAGCTGCCTTATTTAAACAATACAATGGGTCTATATGGTACTTATTATGTTAGTAGTGCTGTTATTGTACTATGCTACACAGTAATCATCCTGTGCAGGATAAATATCCATAGATTCGTTTGATCATTCATCTACTTAACTGTGAGATTCTAATGGCATTTTGTATGACAATGGACAAGATTGAGTTTACATGTTTCAAGTTGTATATGAATAAGACATGTCAGCCATTTAAATATAAAGCATACTAAGTACAAACCAGAATCAGAGGGCTGCTACAATTGTTATGAGCTGTGTCATTTATTTTTTGCAATTTGTTGCCCTGCAGTTTTTACAATGGGAATTGTCGGGGCATGCGTGTCATTACGGGATAGCTACATTAGTTAAATACACCAATTTTAATACACATTTTTGTTGATAGATTACTTCTGGGAACAGTGGAATATTTTTTGATTTTGCTGAAATATTGCTTTCAATTTCAGTTTAAAACACCTTAATTTAAACCTTAAAATGACCATACTGGAAATTAAGGAAAATTCTGGGAAAGGATGCGCAGACTAAGGCTGATTAATTTTTTTAATTGCTCCTTAGAACCTCCTTAATCAATGCCTTAAATTTAAGGTTAAGGGGTTTAACACTTATTCCTTAAATATCATTTTATGGTGAAATTAAGGAGTCGGTTTCACAAATTAACAGACACTTAATTCAAATTCAAGGGTTTGCTGTATTTTCAGAGGTAAATAAATGAAGTGTTAAGCACATTTGAAGTACATTGTGTTTCGTAATGAGGGTCGGTGTCGACTGAGGAGGTGAACTATCAAACCTATGCAGGACACTGGCCCCCCAGGACTGAGTCGGGGCAGCCCTGCCCTAACAGTACATCCAAGACCTTCCTCCAGGAATGCAGCAATTCTGGGAAAAAGCTACCACATCTTATTACAGCCTGATGCTGATTAGCCCTTTGGACTGTAGCTGTACAACAAAAACTGCTGTAAAACATCCTCAGACCAAATCAATGCACGGTACAGCACAAAATACAGAACTGAACTGTGACAGTCACTTACTTAGGAAACCGACATAAATGGCACCATGGTGTATGAATTAATGTACTTGTCTAATCTTATTATTTACAGCACAGCAACATTACTGGCAGCGTAACTACAGCCAATGCTTTCCCTTGACAATGTGTCTTTGTGGAGACATTGATTCTGTAGGTTGCACTGCCCACATAGTTCATGTGCCAAAATGTCTGCACTGTTGTGGAAGATGGTTAATAAGGTGAAAGTGAATGATTCTCACATTGTTTGGTCCAGTCTCTGTTCATCATTAGCTTCATACAATATTTGTTGTAAATGTGAGGTAACCTCTGCAATTCTCAGCACATCGTTTGATTCATAGAATCTTTGAAATAAAACGTTAGTGGCAGCCACTGCTTCACTTGGTGAATGGGTTAAATGCAGAGAAAGAAGAGGCCACTTTACTCTTCTTTTAAACAATACAGTTAGTCTACACGGTACTTATTATGGTAGCGGTGCTATTGCGACACTATGCTATGCTTTGTTAATTAATTAAATTTTTTAAAATTAATCTATAAAGACAAATTGAGATCACCACTCTGACTGGATCTAAAATACATTATAATATGATGTATTATAATACAGTTATAATATATAGGAAGATACCTATCAGATTTTAAGATTTCTACACCCACTCACAAATGTCTCCAGTGACCCAGACTCATTTGTAGAGTTACGCAAAACTTACATTTTGTCCTGAGAGCATAAAAATAGGTTCAAAATAGGTTTAAATCTGCTAGAATGCAGGATAATATAGCATCATAGCTTCAGAGCTACCTGACATTAACGCAGAAGACCATAACTCTATACACTGTGATAATCCACTCAGTTGTGTACATTTAACACACAATTGTTTACAGTTGCTCAGGCTCAAGTCAAACAAAATTCACAGCTTGCTTTCATTTTAGTAGTACAGGGAAGTTAATAAGTAAATATATATGTACAATATATGGACACTTTCATGTGCAAGAGAAAACGAAATGTACAACTTACTGTCACAAAGCAACACAGGATGGAATAAAGGATAAATGCTTGTTTCAAACTTCTTTGAATTCAGCAGCAAATTACCCTCCTGGCATTGTAAATGGGGCTGAAAACACATTTAGGCCATAGCCACAGGCCTTGTCAATACAAATCAATACAAAATGAATATTTTACAACTGTAAAAGGAAGTTTAGTAAAGGCAGGCATTCATTTTGAAAGACAACCCTTTGAGGTGTCTTATGTACTGTGAGATCCTTTGACTTGTCATAGGAGAAGAATAATCACACAAAAGAGGGTATTTTTGGAATTGTGGCTTGGATTTTCACAAAGAATAAGTCAAGAAAATTTCTACTGTGTGCAACATTTTTGTCAGTGCAAAATAGAGAAATATAAAATCCTAACTATAATATACAAAATACACACAAAATCAGGAAAGTGCAAACCAGTAAATAGAAAAACTATGTAATGTAGCTCTGTCACCAGGGCCTAAACAAACACAAAACGAGAACAAAGGAGACTGGAGCATCTAAACAAACCAGAATGACTGACTGTAGCATGATGTCCCACAACTAAGGTCCCACACAAAAGAACTTAAATACAAAATCCTGAACACAGTAAACCAATGGAAACTCAATGGTCACTTTCACTGAGCACACCAGTCAGCTGAAACACATAACATAAACAAACTCTGGTGTGCTCAAGCACATCACAATAAAAGTCCCAGCACTTTAAACAAAGAAAAAGTATCAACTGCTTTTGATACTGGTTATGGTAAAATTTTAAAAAGCAACTCAACTTTAAAAGCTCACAGTGCCTTCATATGTTGGTCCTTTTGCATGTGCTTGATCTCATTTATTGAATTCAGGTGGACTCTTACTTCCAGTGGAGAGCAAAATTAATCCTTCAGCATACCAAGACATTTTGGACAATGCCATGCTTCCCACTTTGTGAACGGTCATTTTCTATTCCAGCATGACTGTACCCCAGTCCGCAAAGTACGGTACATAAAGACATGGTTGGTTGGCTGAGTTTGGTGTCGAAGAACTTGACTGGCCTACACAGAGTCCTGACCTCAACTCCATCAAACACCTTTGGGATTAACTGGAATGGAGATTGTGAGCCAGACCTTCTAGTCTAGCATCAGTTCCTGACCTCAAAAATGCTCAACAGAATGAATTCGCTCAGAGACACTCCAAAATCTCGTGGGAAGCCTTAAGAGAAGAGAGGAAGCTGTTATAGCTGCAAAGGGGGGACCAACTCAATATTGAAGTCTATGCATTTGAATGTAATGTCATCACAGTGCTTGCTGGTTTAATAGTCAGGCGCCCCAAAACTTTTTTTAGTCCTTTTAGCATATGTGCTGAAAATGTCCTAAGATCCAGAAAAGGAGGGCAAAGCACACACATTTCTGAAATTACACTCATCCCACCTACTGTGTTTGGGCCGGTCTGGCCCTTCAGTGCATGAACCTGTGAAATAAACAACTGTGGAAACATAATGGAAAAGGCCGCTAGAGCCTTTTTCGCTTTACAGGAGATGACCTGGAGCTGGACCGCTCTGCTGGCTCCCTCTGCTGGGAAAGCATTCATCAAACCCACAGCCACGGTCCAGACGAAGGAGGAGGAGAAGAAAGGCAGAGTATAAACAGGACCAAACTTTCAAGCATTTCGGGAAAAGTCAAAGCATATACATCTTACGAAGGCAAACATTCAAGGAATCCAAACTTAAATTTTATAGACACAACAGATTATCGTCATTTTCTTATAAGCCGTCATGAAAGGCCGTTGCCACATGATGGCACACCTCTCACACTTTTCCCTGATTTGAGGCACCACAGCGTTTATCACACACCAATGTGATTATGATTAAATTATTTCATTATCAGGCAAATGAAGTCGATTTTATTTGTACCAAGTGCTGCACAATGACCTCAACTATAAAAAATAAATACAATTGAATAGAAATACTAAATAAAAATAAAGCATTTTAGAAACATTTGAATGCATGTGGCGACTATTTATGGACTTTGTTCAAACATATGGACTTGTCTGAGGAATATTCTGTTGAAAGTATAAAAGTATACAAATATGAAAAATATAAAAAGGCAGTTCACAATCACAGCGACTGATGTACGAGCGTGTTTGTTGTTATTATTGTTGTTATTCTTATTTTGTCTTCCTTTTTGTAATATTTAAAACATAATACATATATTGCTTTTTTAAAAAATCATTTAAGCCAATGAAAGGCAATGAAGGGCAAAACCACAGGAGGTAAAACAGGGCACAATGAAAGACCCAGTGCAGGGCACAATGAAAGACCTTTCTAGTGAAATATGGGGATGATGTCTGAAGTCCATAATGACACTTCAAAGAAAGTTATTACATGTTATGAATAATCTTTCTGAGACATTATTTTATAGTAGTTTTGATAAGCTTTTAAACTCAACTATATACATTTTAAGCACAGGCAAACTGTTATTTTATTATTATCAGCATATAAACACATGTATTCACTGATTATTTTGGACAATAAATCAAGTGGCTATATTTGTGCTATAGACTGGTTTCACCACTTTAGCTGTGCTCTTGTTTCTCCACAAATGCATAATCTGGATTCTTAAACTAAGAAATGGACAGAAAATCATTTTTTGAAAAACTGATGGAATTCTTATTTTAAAAGACACAAGCACTGTTAGTATGGAAAACCGTTACAGCAAAAAGTCCTCTCCACCACTAAACCTCATGTGAGACTGTTAACTATTACTGCTAATAATGACTAAATAACTAAATATAGTCTGTTACTACTACCAATAACTAAATATAATGGAATTTGAGCTTTATTTATTGAACCCAGAGGAAACTGCTTCTGTTACGACTGAGGAAAAAATAACAATATAAAATATAAAGTCAAGATACAAGTCAAATAAAAATTTGTAGCTATTTAGCAGAAGCTATTGGTTTAAAATTCATTCAAACATTCATTTGAGGAATTATGTACTTATTCATTATCGCAGGAAAGCCCATGTCCCGGTATGCATTGTTATTGCTCTCCCTTGGTGCAGAGTAAAGTGGTGCTGGTGCTTAAGCTTTAATGAATTCATATGAATAGTCCATGTATTACCTAGTGATGACTGAAGACACAGATAAACGAGCCCTGGATTACAAAGCTTATTGTTATTACCTGTAATAATACCATGGAAAGGGTGTGGATGGGTTACATAGTGAACAGCGCTCTCTGTCTCTTGTTCTGAGTGTGTTTGTGTGTGTGTGTGTGTGTGTGTGTGTGTGTGTGTTTGTGTGTGTGTGTGTCTCAGAGAGACAGGGAAAGAGCGTGTGCACTTGTTCTTGAATGTAGGCCTATCCAGGATCTCCCAGAAGCTTGAGACGCATTACTGTTCAGGGCTTTGGGAGATATAGCCAATTGAGTTTAATTAACAACTGATAGCTTAGTCTTCCCTGTTATGAATAACTAATTTCCTCAGGCCTCGTGAGACAGTCTGCTCGAGCCTAATGAATAATTTGCCTGTGTAGGCAGAACTGAACCCGACAACTTCATACAGACCACAGCCTATATAATATTTGAATAGCTTTCATTACTAACAATGATGTGGAAATCCCATTCTGTCGTCTTGTCATTCTATATGAATTTGTGAACTAATTTCTTTGTACTGTATATGTATAGGCCTTGATATGGGTAGTGTGTGCGATCATGTCTATTTATTCCGTGTGTAACATTAATGCTTCATCCTTAAAATTGTGTAGGTCCCCCACAAGCTGCTAATAACATCAAGGCATGGGTTCCACAAAACCTCTGCATGCTGTGTTGACTTAATTAGCTAGTTGGAATAATTTGCCCAGCACATGCTACAGATGTTTTACTGGTTTGGGATCTGATTGACTAGGTGTACTTGATCCGCAACAGTGTTGAGATCGGTAGTTTAGTTCAAAGTGACATTCACATGAATGTTACATTTTGCCAGGACCCAAGCATATCATAGCCCAGAGCATCAAATTGACTCCACTGGCTTATCTTCTTCTCATAGTGCATCCTGATCCCATTTATTCCCCATACCCAGTCGTCCACATGATGTATAAGAAGTCAAGAAGGTTTTTTTGTCATTAACATATACACACAGAACACAGTGAAATGAAATGACATGCCTCCAGGACCATGGGGCAAAACAAGTGCAGACAGGACTAGAGTTAGACAAAGAACACAAGAGCAACAATACAAATAGACAAGACAAGAAAAGACAAGATTCAGTGGCAGACAACGGCTACAGCGAGGATGAATACGGTGTAAGAAAACATGATTCATCAGAGCAGGCCGCCATCTTGAGATGCTACCTGATCCATTGTCCATTGTATGTATGTATGTATGTATGTATGTTGTTAAGTTGACACTATATGCGGTCCTTTTACTCTACAGGTGTTGATTGCTCTGTAAACAGTATAATTGTACTCTGTAGGTGTTAATACTTTAGGTGCTCTTTCAGCACTGGGTTTTACTAGGTATAAATTGAGTTATTTCTTACAGTTATATCGAGTAATTTGTGTAGTCAGGCTGAAGAAAGGCTGTAGTGGAATCCTAATGAGTTCACAGCGACAGACTGTCAGGGACAGAGCTCACTGTTACTAAGCTCGTTGAACCCGTACGTGCGTTTGGTCACATTGATTCCATCAGTGTTTCTGCACTCGATTATCTCGGCCTGGAACCGACAGGGAGACACTAGAAAAGAAGTGGAGAAGATTTTCCGCACCAAACCACAAAAGGTCGGGTTGTACTGCTTGAAACGTGTCGTGTGTGAATTATTTAGTTTGTTTGTCCATGGTAATAGCTACCATATGAGTGACTTGTAAGGGAGAAACAAAGCTAATTTCCGTAATAAACACTGACTTTCTCTTTTCACTCCCAAGTTCACTCAACTTTAGTCGTACGTCTTTCTTTAGCAGGCTGGCTAAGACTAAACCCGGGGCCAAACAGGAACTGTGACTTTTGTGTTTGAAAATATTTTGTCTTTAAAAGTTGGTTTTACTGTTTTTTGAGACTTTTTAAAAAAAAAAAACTGAGTTGATAGTCCGTGCAGTCCTGAGTCAGTCTCAGCTGATGGGAGCGGGGGGGTTTGAAGCAACATACAGTTTGACATTACATTTTTTTGTTCTGTTTTTGGTGCTTGGTAACATTTGGTAACATTATTACACTTCAACAGTAATGGGTGCAGAATGTCTTTCTTAAAGGCAACATTGAATGTCTATCTATGTATCTATCCGTATCTGTCTATTAAATTAATCACAGTTGGTGTTAATTTTACACTATAGGTGTTGCTTGCTCAGTAAACACAGTAATTCTATATGTAGCCAATATCATCCGCTCAAAAATGCTGGTATTTAAAGCAGTAAGTTCCAGACAGAGGACTAAAGTAAATGCTACTGCGATTAAACAAAGGGAAACTGCCGTAAAAAACCCACGCATCAACTATGTGGACAAAAGTATTGGGACGCCTGATCAATACACCAATAGGAATTTTAATGACATTACATTCAAATACATTGACTTTAATATGGAGTTGGTCCCCACCTTTGTAGCTTTAACAGCTTCCACTGTTGGATTGGCAGGGGTCTGGGAATAAGGGCTTAATTCAGTAGTTAAGAGGTTTGTCCCAATACTTTTTTGCATATAGTGTAAGTACTAAATACCCTGCAAATTCTAATATCAACATAAAAACAACATTGTCAATGTTTTGTATTGTGGTATTACAATATTTCGAAAATACATTGTCAGACTCCTATCTGCCGCAAAGGAGTACAGAATGTGACAATGAAGTTAAACCCAAAAAAGGAATTAGCTGAAAACACTAATTCATTGAACGCTTAGTTGTGGCGGGTCTTTGTCAACCCAAGCATTACCATAATTGGAGTGGGCAAGTTGTTAAATTTGTTAAACCTCACCAAACTCTTCTGTGGGTATAATATGACAAAATCGCTACTGGGTGAAGCTGACAGCTCTCAGTGAAAGGAATGGGAGTCTGAAAACTAAAGGGACCATTTGACTTATTAATGACCTCATCACATTCCTGAGGAATGAGAACCGCGCTACTCAGAATTCTTTTCATATTTAAGATTTCCGTGATAGTCCCAAGATGCTTTGCTAATCCATATTTCAGGAAAAGGAATATGTGATTTCCTTCCTGGAGCAATGTTGTCTGACTTCAGTTTCCAGCTGGTCGTGTTTCCCGCATGTGTCAAAATTGGCACAGAATTTCTGTTTGTCTGAGAAGAGATAAGCTAATTATTGTTTTATTTCTCATCCGTAGGTCACTGGGTTGCTTTTGAAAGTGAGGATTTTAAGTAAAAGAGGTGACATTTTTTAAGGATTCACCAGTAGAAGAATTATCTGCGATGCCAATTTGTTTTTCAGGTACATATTCTATTTTAATATATAATAATGCTTTTCTTTATATAAGTGAATGTGTATGAATGTGTGTGTGTGTTTGTGAGTGAGTGAGAGATAAATATATATATGCTCATTTTATATATACAGTAACCCTCCGCTTTTCACAGGGGTTATGTTCCAGGAGCACCTGCGTATAGTGAAAGTGAAAAGTGAACATTTTGTCATACGTGAACAGCACGAAATTCAACCTCTACATTTAACCGATTCACCAAGCGAAGCAGGAGGCAGCCATGAACACGGCGCCCGGGGAGCAGTGTGTGGGGACGGTACCTTGCTCAGAGTACCTCAGCGGTGCCTAGCGGTCTTGGGAATCATACCCGGACTTTCTGGTCGCAGGGCGAATGCCCTAACCACTAGGCTACCAGCTGCCAGCTGTTGTTATGTGGTTCAAAAATGCCTAAAAATGCCTATTATTATGGTGTAAACCCTAAATATGCCCCCAAATATGCTCCCAAAACACTTTCATTTCATTTTAAACTCGTTAGCCTTAAAGAAAATATAAAGGTAAATCCGTATCCGTGCTGTACAGATTAAAATTAACTCCTGCAGTGGTAGAATGTAAATACCGATATTACCCCTGTATAGACAGTACTGTAATTCATGCACAGATGTTTTCTTTGGTATAAGCAGGGTAAATCCATTAATAAATGAATTTAATTTCCAGTAATAAAAATACAGGGATTTAAGAAGAACAAAATGAAAAACATGAGAACATTCGAAATTCTGGACTGCAGCGTCACAGGGCATCAGCCAATCTGCGGCAAGGATAAATAAATAACGTTTAAACCTCCTATCTCTGAGTACAGCTGACTATGATGTCCAGGCCTCGTGCACCTGGACATCACATATATATGTGTGTGTATGTGTATATATATGCAGTAAATGAATAAAATATGGAGTTAGTAACACATTAGTAGCTCACTGTTGCCTAAATGTGCTGCTCTTCCAGAGAAGTATAAATAAGTAATCTAATCTAAAACTACTGTCTGATGCCGATACATTTTTTTTGACAATCTGTCAACGTTCACATGAGTCAGATATCGTAGTGCACACTTAGACGTTTTAGGATTTGATTTTAAAGAAAACTTATTGTTTGTGTATTGACTTGTTTTGCAGAATGAAAACCATCATTCTCACTGAAACATTAAAAGAAATGGATGACGATCTGAAGTGGAACTGACAGGTACAGTAATGCCAATAATAACTATAAGCACCTCAAGATTGAGGGATTTGTCTGTTTGTTTGTCTGCTTATAACAGTTGTAATAACCTGTAATAATATTAAGGCAGCATGGCTCCGCTTACATTCAGCAGGATGATAAAATGCAGATCAGCCCTCTCTGAATAGAGAAAACAACAGTGTGGAGCTGTCTTAAAGTGTCCATGTCCTGCTTTTGTGTGGCTGATTGATGTTTATCCCTGAAGTTCACTTATGATGTTTGTGTGGTTTGTGTTCTAAAAATTCATTTTTACAGGACTATTTTCCAGTCTCTGTTGATCCCTTATAATTAAACACCCTGTTATTGTTAGGAGTAATTAGAAATTTCAACCCTGAAACATACTGCTTCATAATAACAAATGACACCAGTCAAAAAGCACTATTAGCTTCTGGTTCAACTCTGGTACAGATGAACATGATATAGATCAGATCTGGAGTACTAACTTGTGTCACAATATGCACATGAGTCAGTTAAGGTTGCTGGCTCCTGATAACAACGTCCACCAGCAAGAAATATGAGGCGTTGGCTTGGCAAATGCAGTCTTCCAAGCTGCTGTCAGTTATAGTTAGCTGTTACATTGCCACGGTCAATCACAAAAAGGCTTTTTTGCCTTTTCCCCCCACCTTTTTGGGTCAGAAATGACCACCACTTACTGCTAGCCTGTCTATAGTAAATCAGTGTTGCACTATACAGCTACTTTGGGGTGCATCTATTCCATTGCACACACACACGGCTTATATAATCTCTATAGAAAATCTTTACCTGTAAAATGGCACAGTCTGGAGCAGCAGCACATGAGTCATCGTTCCTAATGCCAAACGTCAGTTAGAGGAAAATAAAGCTCACCAGTTTTAGGCAGATGAGCAGATCTCTACACATTTTCATGATTCGGTGCCATTAACATAACAACACAATGTTGGTGTACATTCCCACACCGGGTTTAAAATTACACTACTAAAATGCATCCCATACAGACCTCTCTGTTTTCTATGCTTTTACGTTTCCCTCTGCTTCTATTTGTGTGATGAAAAGACACTGGGTAAAAGCATATATGTGTTTCATCATCTTATTGTAATCATATCAATAGTCTGCATTTGTGGTGAAATTAAGGCAGAGATTCACAACTTTGGTCCTCCACTGTGATACCAAGAGATCAAGAGATCAAGATCAAGATTCTTTATTTGTCACATGCCGTCATACAAGTACAGCACACAGTGAAATGTATCCTGAACCGCTCCTTACTGACTGTGCAAACATTAAAACAATAAGTAAATTATAAATTAAAATCTGGACATTTTCTGAAAAATAAAATAAACAAATGAGTACAAGTAAATATAAGTATAGATGTAAGTAAAATGTTACATTTTTAAAAATATATAAATTACCACCAGTTAAGTGAAATATGTAGACTGAATTTTTTTAAATATATG
Organism: Hemigrammopetersius urotaenia; assembly: GCA_037974485.1. Classification (NCBI taxonomy): domain Eukaryota; kingdom Metazoa; phylum Chordata; class Actinopteri; order Characiformes; family Alestidae; genus Hemigrammopetersius; species Hemigrammopetersius urotaenia. Next base: position 26,427 of record JBBPDC010084474.1, read on the forward strand.
TATGTATTTATATAAATAAATGTAGCAGCAATATGTACATTGTGCAAATGGAATGTTATATGTGTTATAACATTATATGTGTGTTACAACATTATATGTGTAATGTTATGTGTTATATGTGTTCATGCTCTCTGTTCTGATTGGCTGCCCTGTGTTGTGCCTCAGTGACAGAACAATCTGGGCTGAAACACTAATAATTCAGTGTGAATAGGCAGGGCTGAGCTCCTGTAGGTTGAATGCAAACTGGTTGGCATCACAAAAGCATTTTTTGCAACTTAATTTGCATTAATGAACTGTATGGACTGAGAATTTTTTTTGCACTGTTTTTGTTGTTCGTGTCAGTAAGAAAATAGAATTTTTTTTTACACTTTTTATCTTTGAAAAACTACATTTACCTTGTTTTGCAGTAAATAATAGAGCTGCTTGTAGTATTGTGAACATTGGCTGAAAACCCACTACTCACATCTCAGTCTTTACGGTCCATTAATGCTGTAGGTTTGTGTAAATGGGTTGGCATCACAAAAGCAATGAGCTGTTTATTTTGCAGCTTACCGTATTTTTCGCCGTATAAGACGCACTTTTTCTTCCCCAAAACTGGGGGGGGGGGAAAGTTGGTGCGTCTTATACGACAAATACACATTTTGCCTGCATTAAAACTGCCCCTAACTTTGTGTGGTGCTTGCTCGC
>JBBPDC010084475.1:0-10202 GCA_037974485.1 Hemigrammopetersius urotaenia
CTATATATCTGTCTGTCTGTCTGTCTGTCTGTCTGTCTGTCTATCTATCTATCTATCTATCTATCTAACTATTTATCTGTATGTATATATATATGTATATATATATATATATATATATATATATATAATGGTCGTTTTTGCTTTCTGTATGTGACAATTTTGGGTTTTGGGCAGCCCTAAAAGGTTTGTGCTCTTTTCAAACATGCAGCATGACGATCAAAGAAAAGAAAATGGAAAAACAGTTTAAGTCTCCTGAGCAATACCTGCTTCCCCTTGCTCTCTCGTGTTTGAAAAAAAAATCAATTTGTGTACTTTTTATTGGCAGTCCTGGTTTCATTTTCCCACCTCTTTTCAGGTCCCAGTCCATTTTAGTTCTCCCTCAGGTTTATACCTCGGTTTATACGTAAAAAGTGGAAAAAGTGAATATCCTCTTATTATAAATGTTGCTTGTTGCCTATGATGCTGAATTAAGAAGAAAACAATGGTATTATTGTAATGGCTGTCTGATTTCTATTTCTTGTTCTCTCCATCCCCAACAGGGTACACTAGTAAGTTTGTGCCACAAAATGTATTCACACAGAGCTGGACTCTGATATGGTCTCTGTGGATTTATTTTCTAATGACAAAAGTAATCCAGCTGGGATGAGGGTGTCTTTATGTGATACATTTATTTACATGTACATGTTACGTAGTTACTGTAGAAGATGAAGATTGGCGTGTACTAACATGGAGTACACAGGTAGAGAACAGGTACGATTTTATTTTAGTTTAATATTGATAAAATGATACAATATTAATATTTTAATTGATGAATGTTTTACAATTTGCAAAAAATGCAAAACACAGAAAAATAAAAACAAAAACTCCCAAAAAACAGGTTATATTTATTTTAATAGAGGCTCTCTGGTGTCACGTACTGGCTTTGCTGGCTCAGGCAGGAGTCACACATGGCTTTGCTTTTCTTTTATTCCCAAAATTCAAACTAAAAGCCACGGTGGCCAGAAAACACAAAGCAAAGAGGAACCCGCACAAACTCAAAACCAGGGTATGGTGAGGGAGAACAGACAATAAAACTGTTCAGCAGTAGAACTTAGATACTAGGACTCATCAGGGACACTTGCTGTCCTGAATGAACTCACATAACAGGTGAGAATATAAAGCCACAATACCCCCATTATTTCAACTTAACATTTACATTTACTGCCTTTATCAGATGCTTTTATCCAAAGCGACTTCCATTCTCTAACTACAGGGGGCAGCAATGTGGGGTTATGGGCCTTGCTCAGGAACATGGTGGTGGTGTGCTGAAGGCAAGTATCCTACCCACTAGACCACCACCACCCTGCTTAAACAACATGGAGATGTTACACCTGGGTAAAAATGACAAGCAAGCAATGCATATGGCTCTAAATTCAAATAAATAAAAAAAATATCATAAAAAAAGTCATAAAAAACAATCAATTTTTACTTTTGCAAAAACATGAAGAACATTATACACAGTAGCTTTAAAAGTTAAGGTTAATGTAAAAAATATTTTTGGTTTATTTTAAGGATAGAAACTATAACAACAGATACTATTACCCAACAAAAATAACAGCATTGTGTGACTTATATAACACAGTGATATATAACTGTGATGAATACGAGAAAGAATCCAAACGCAGAGTAACCAAAAATAGTAGAATTTATTAACCAGAAAAACGTCCGCAGGGCAAAAAAGGAGCAATCAAAGTCCAGAGCAAAAGTCAAAACCAGATAATCTAAGAAGACAAAAAGAGTCCGTAGAGAAAAGGGGAAGCCCAGAAAACAGAATTAGGTCGGTAACAGATATCAAAGACAAGATAAGCAGGCTTGGTATCTAACAAGGCTAGTATACTTCGCACTGTGAACTTGTCAGCACTGACTATATATAGTTCCTGCCCCCTAGTACTCAGGTGATGTCGATCTCAGCCTAATTGGTCTGGTGGCAGTCCCAGAGTGAGGTTCAGGATTGGGTTGTTCCACAGGGCCTGCTTGCCACTCCCCTTCACCTCCTGAGCCAGGCCTTACAATAACTCTACACTAAATACACTACATTACACTACACTAAAGACTAATATGGTTTTTGTTTCTTGAAAAGCTATCCCGTTGTTGGCCCTTAGATGTTTGTATCTCTTACCCATGTAAATATGAAGACAGCACCAACAAAATAAACTATAAGCAATGTTTGTAGTCGGCGAAGGCTTGATGATGGAGTTCTCAGATGACTTTTGATGATTATTAATGGATTTTTACCACCCTCAGTCTGCAGTCTTCACAAACGGACACTGCGCTTTTCGCCATTGCTACATTCTGAAATTGGACAGAAAAGTTAATTTATTATTAGGTCAGGCCATGGCCTAGAATCGCCTTAGACAGCCGTTTGTCTCAGTTTGACTGAGCTCTCTGATGGGACGATTAAAGGATACATTTAGCACTGATGTACTGCTCAGAGGAACGTGGACATAGCAGCTGACTGAGGCATGAAAAGCAACAGAAAGATTTATTCTTAATAAATATGTGTTGCTTTTAAATGCATTTTCTCTATAAATATTTTGGAAAGTCTGTAAATAAAGAGTTTTTGCTTTTGTGTTATCATCTTCTCTAATCTCCTTCAACTGATCTCCCAGAATGTGGGTCCACTGCTTCACAGAACAAATATAGGGGTTTTTATTTTCATGTAGCTCAATTTTCTGCATATTCAATTTAGGCTCATGTTTCATGAATGAGCATCCCATTCAATTAGCAGTGCTTTTCTATGGAGGTTTATGCAAGCTGTGTGAGCAACTAAACAGCGGTGTCAGTAGTGGAAGCATCTTAAACCAGCTTAAAATTCATTGATTAGAAAGGACGTCTGGATACTTTTAAAGTAATGTTTTAAGTTTAAACAGGTTAAACGGGGGTTTATGATCATGCTTTTAGGTGGTATATGATGGCTAGTGCACAACATTTACCTTCTCCAGGTCCTTCAATACTGCATCTTTTCCAGCTCCAGAGATGAGTTGTACCCGTATTATGTAGGTCGAATTTGTCGGATTACCTATATTTGTGAGTATAGTACAAGAACATGCAATGAGGTTGCGTTTTCATCAACATTAACCAATATTCTGAATACCACCTATTTTATTGACCAGTTGTAAACTGGTTTGGATCATTGGCTGTTTGTATTACACTTACGAATAAAGAAAATTTGTTTTGAAACACTTGGCTTGCTGTCTATGCCCTGCATCCTCCTTTAAATATAATATATATACTTGCTGTTCTAACAACAATTCATATCACCAAGAGAGTAACTTCGTTATATAATAACAAAAATGACTAGGTCTTTTGCTGTTAGCCAAGATAAATAACTGATATATAGACAGTTTTTATGTCCCATTGTTTTGGAAATACAGTTTGTCTCATAACTGTCTACAAACGGAGCAAAAAAAAGGGCCACATTCACATTTTCATAGTGCCATATATTATCATATAATACTACATTATCTATATAACTGAACATTATGCATTTTTGCATTATTGGCACCAATGAGAGAAATAGGATTATCTATTTAATCCCAAGTAAAGCACTGTGAACTGGCATTCACACTGGTTGGATTCATTCAGAGAGAGCACTGGATGGATTCCTTTGGAATACTTGGCGTAGAGGATATTTTTATTTCCACGATGTGTTAATCTTGTAAACGACTCTGTTTCTGAAGTGCATGATATTTTTGTAAACGACTCTGTCTTCTTGCTGACATATGTCTCTTAAGTGCATGACCCCGACTTACACCCATTGTTTTTCTCTCGCCTGGAGCAGCTGTGAAATCACACCTATGCTTCTGGAAACTGCTAAAATTCGCAGTTTGCCATTTACATGAACTTTTAACCTGAGAAGAATTGTTTTTCTGCATTCTAAGCTTTCCAGCTGCCCAGGCACAGCCTGACTCTCCAAAAAACAACAAAAGCGACAAGTAGCTGTCGCCCACATCTCGTTTCCTGTAAAACACGCACACACATAGTCTTCACACCTTTATGGTATAAAGAGACACAGCACGAAGACAGGGTCGGGATCTTCACTCAGAGCTTAGCAACTCTGTATTGAACATCTCCCTGCTTAAGCTGAACAAATAAAGTCTTATTCTCTGAGTAAATACTGCTTCTGTATGATAATTCGGTCACTGGGAAAAGCATTAAACTTTTTCCGTATCACTTGGAATACCTTGCAAATACTGATCATAAATAATCATGTATTGCTTTGAAAATGTTATGTATTACTTATTACATAGTCTTACAGTGTTACTATGTATGTAGAATTGTATAAATATGGTGAAATTCCTATGAGCAACATCACCATACAACATGTTTTGCATCTTACCATAGGCTGGTATGGTGGTGGTGGTGACTGGTGTGGTCGTAGTTTTTGTTGCACTTGGAATGACTTGGAAAAAAATGCATCACAAAAGCAGAAACACTTATTATTAGTCCAGCACTCGTTTATTGCTTATGGAGTAAAAAGAGGATGATTCTTGTAGCTCTAGAGCAGTGGTTCCCAATCACATTCCTTTTTGTGATATCCATGCACCCAAAAAATCCAATATAGAGCTAATAATTATTTACCCATGCCTGGGTTTAAGTCAGGGCATAAGATCAGGAAAACATTCAAACTTCCAGGACTGTGATCCTGCATGTTGTTAAAAAATAAATATGCTGTGCTATTTTTGCACATTTTTGGTGTTTAGGTAAAGGGAATGGGTGGGGATTCTGTGGATGTTTAAAAAGAGGGCTAATATTTAAAGAGCTCAAATTCAGCATAGTATAATGGCCTATGGTTGTTACACGGAGCTTTGAAAATCACATTAATCTCCAACATTTATGAGCTTAATATGAACATGCTCATTTCATTGATATGTACAGCCTTAATTTCAAGAAAGCTCTCCAGTATAATGGGCAAATGGGAATTTTCATTTCTAACCACGTTTCAAAACTTACCAGTCTGATTTGTAACTGCTTGGGGTGGGGCTGCTATGACGTTTATGCTTCCATTGTAAAGTGGAACGAACAGAGTGAATGGAAAAAAATGGCAAAATGTATCATTGGCAGATACAGTATGTTGTTGAGAGAAAAAAGCAGAGCACAGTACCCTTGCTAGAGTTTGTTTCTGTTTTGTCTCTGGTTTGTTTGTGGCTTCTTTATTTTGATATTGAATTAAAATTTCATTTTAATGGCCCAATGCCCTATATGTAATAATTTCATTCATGTGTAAGCATAGATGTAGACTCCAGTCACAGATCTTCAAGATTCAAGATTCAAGATTTTTATTTGCCATTTGTGCATGAGACCAGCAGTCCATGCACATTGGAATTCTTGAGTTTTGCACATGAATTCCAATGTGCATGGACAAGCTTTAAATCTTGAAGATCTGATGACTTGAGACTTGCCTAAACAAAGTCCATCAAGGCTTATGACTTAAAAGATTGAAAGAACAGTTTTGAAGAGAAGGTGGCTCCCATGACTGAGGTCATACCTATTATACATATTTTGCTATTTTTTTTAAAGTCTTTTAATAATTTTAGGTAAAGAGAATGGGTTGGAATTGTGTAAAAGAGGTTTCAAAGTTAATTCTTTAAGAGCTAAATGTGACATATTCAACAAATACTGGATTGTGGTAAATATTTATGGGTGAGTCGAGGGCTCTATTTCTTGTAAAGCCCACCTTCAACATGTTTCTAATGCTTTTTTGGAAGGAAATTTCTGTATTTATAAATGGTTTGTCATTTATAAGTGTATAAGCTTTTGATTGTATATATGAGTAGCACTTTATATGCAGAACACTGAGTATCTAGATCACAATTTTACTTTGTGTGTGTTGTGTGCAGTTAGTTTTGAAGAAAACTACTGCAGGGAGTTAGGAGCTTTGTGTGTAAATACAACATTTCTAAGCTTAATATGAACATGCTCAGTTCATTAATGTGCATATTTATCTTTCACTTGACTCTGCTATTACAGTTCTCCAGCAGTACAATCTCTCTTCAGATTTTTTTTCCCAGCTCAGCCTTGTTTTGGATTTGTCTGTCCTGAAAAATGGACAAATAGGCATTATGTGCGTAGAGCTGTTTGCGTAGAAACTTCATATTAAAACCGATCTTTCTAAAAGACTCAATTAATCCACTACTGTTCTGTTGTTCGTACAGTATATCTAAATTTTCTGACAAATCTAATACGTTTTTTGTTGCATTAGAACAATTTCTTTAGGGGTCCAGTTTTTATCGGGACATAGTTTAATAAAAGTCTTCAAACTTACCTGCACTTGTATTAAGAAGAGTTGTAGTTAGAGATTTTGCAGATGTATCTGGAGATGTTGGATTTCTTTCTGGAGATGCTGGAGTTGTATCTGAAGATGCTGGAGCTGTATCTGGAGATGTTTGAGTTGTAGTTGGAGATGCTGGAGCTGTATCTGGAGATGTTTGAGTTGTAGTTAGAGATGTTGTAGCTGTATCTGGAGATGTTTGAGTTGTAGTTGGAGATGCTGGAGTTGTATCTGGAAATGTTTGAGTTGCAGCTGGAGATGTTTGAGTTGATATGTCTGAAAATAAAACTGACCTTTGTTCCAAATGGTGTGTTTTTTAATAACAATGTTGGATATAACATGAAATAAAGGCTCATTGTAACTATTTTGTAACTATAATAGACAGAAAATTACTAATTATGAAATGATATCAATAAAAATCTAAACATTTACCAGTGCTTATAACAGGAGATGTCTGAGTTGTATCTGGAGATGTTTGAGTTGTAACTGTAGTTGTTTGAGTTGTTGTTAGGATTGTTTCAGCTATATATGGAGTTGGTGATACATTACATAGATAAAAAGAAGAAAATAAAACACTGAGTTTTATTCCAAAATGATGTTTTGTAATAATGCTGGAATACATGCTACATGAATAATGTAGCAGCTATGACATACAATACCATATTTTGATATCTGAAATAATGATTTGTACATTTTGAGATTGAGATTTGTAATACTTTTCATTTTTCACTCACAAGCACCCTGAACTGTTGGAAGTGTTGTATCTGGGCCTGTTGTAGATTCCATGGTTGTGCTTGCTGTTGATACTGATACATTACCTGGAAAAGAAAAGGAGTAATTCAGAGATCTAGAAGTTGGAGTTCTAAAGGTTATGTAGAAGCCATTGTGCATGCTGTAGTAACTAATTTGGTCTTGGGAAATATGCTTTTTATTAATCAGTCCATTAATATCTGAAATTATTCTGATTGCTCATATGGAACTCTCATTTAATACAGGTGGTTTATACTTTTATTCACTAAACCTAGTGTTTAGCTAGAACTTGTCACAGTTCCTGCCTGCGACCACTGGGCGTCGCTATAGGACCATGAACCCCTCAACTCCTGGGACAGTTCTCGCCTGCAACCACTAGGGTCGCTTCAGCTTCTCGGACCTTTTTCAGCTCTAACCTTATTTAGCACCTGCGTCGTTTCGGTTTTCTGATTGCACTCGCATCTGTTCTGCGTTCCCCTTATTTTGCTACTGCTTTCTCATTGGTCATTACGTTTTCCTTCGGGTATTTATGTTGGATGGAGCGGGGATGGGGGTGACTATCAGAATTATCCGGACATACTTTCCCAAACCCAGCCCTTCGATGTAGCCTTACCCTCACAACAAATGACCAAATAATGCATCTCACACGATACGGCAGCGCATGGCCAAACATTTTATTGTATACACATGGGCTTAAGCATACACAGTTTTAGACGGGGGCCAGCATATGTAATTAAAATAAATGAAAAACTACCCTACTGGAAAAACCAGCATGACCAGCTCAAGCTGTGTTTTGGAACATGGTAGCTGGTTAGACCACCCAATTGCAGCTTATGTTGGTGGCTGCATTTTTCAATAACTGATTCAATTGATTTTATTTAATGAAAAAGTATTAACACTTGTTTTAACAGCTTCCAGTTACAATACATGTCCAAAGCCTGATCTGCTTCATGAATGTAGCAAAATAAAACACATTAATGGGGGGAATACAGTTTATTTATGTAAATCATTCAACAATGTTTATCAAAACACATTTTGTTTTTTTGTGTCCTTGAATCGATATGAGAAAAAAAAATTTAGTGTAATTAATTGGCAGTAATAACCCTAATGAACATTACTGAACTAAAAAGTACTATCACGTTTCAGCAGCTTACATCACATGCAAATTCACTTTTTTGGCTTAATTTTTTTTTGTTGATGTTTTTTTTTTGTTGATTTTTTCTGTTATATAGTTTTCCCGCTCTGGCCTTCAGCTCTCCTTCATCCAAATTGTTGCCCTTCAGCCACTTTTGAAAGCAACCTAGGAAAAAAGATCAATCAGTTGCACAGCAAAAACAATCAACAGATTACATGAACAGAGTAAAAGTCAGAAAAATCAGGGACCAGGTATTTGTTGTAGTAGCATCTCATAAACCTCCATTTCCACTACCAGGGTAAATTATTACTGTTTTTGTTCTATACTGATCCTATAAAGACACTGAGACAATTATGTTTTTACTTTTTCAATTGTGCAGCTGTGAAATCAGCATTAGAATGGACTGACTAACTGACTTCTGTGCTGTCTGAAAATGCAAGTTAAAATGAAATATTTTAAAATATAGTTTTTATGAAGTTAATCAGCTTTTCATGTTACCTACAGCATTATCTTTAGCTTCCTTCCTTTTCTGAAGTATTGTTTTCTGGTGGAATTGTATCAAGCAGCTTTGGCACTTTTGCCAGTTGCCAGAAATTGTTCAATTTCTTTTCAAGTTTCTGAAAAAATACATAAGCAAACAAACAAATAAACAAGCTGATTATGTGAATAAGAGCATTCTGTTGTAGGTAAATGTTTTATTACTCAAGTATATTTTATTATACTTGATTCATAACGCTAAAAATTACCTTTAATTTAAAATGACTTTAATGTTAACTGTAAGATGAAGCAAATGTTTTTACCTGTATTAAATTGACAGAAAAAATCTAAAAAATCACAATGAACTGGTGTAATTTCAAAACCCATGAATAATTGAGGTTACATTAAAATGTAGAAAGGGCTAGGAGTACCACGTTTTGTAACTATTAGCAACAACAAAGTTATTAACAACAAAAATTAATACTTTACCTTTCATGAATAAAATTTGTTCTGTTGTGAACCGTCCTTTTCGCAGAATCCAGTAGGTCTGCGTCGATGAGAAATATTTTTTGGATCAAAGTGTTTAATGTCTTTAACATTAACGGAGTCTTTAACACCGTCGCCTAAATAATAAACATATGCGAACATTTTGTAACTTAAACACACTGTTCATAGATGTTAAGCACAACCCTGAGCCTTCTCCGTATGTGACAGAATCCGATTTGAGAAGCCGCTAAAAACCGTTTAGCCTCTGTTGCCCCAGCAACAGGTGTACCCAGGGCACATTCAATAAACCAGTAAGAAGCACGGAAAAGCACGTCTAGTAGGACTATAAGCTATTTTTAGCTGATAAACATAAAAAAAACATAGCCACCCAATCATATCCTATTATTAGAAGCTTGAGAATTTAAAGCACCAGACAAGCATGCAGTTAGAATAAACTAGATCATCCACAAGTGTAGATGTTAATATAGTTATCTTTATCATTACTGTGCCTTCAAAAAAAGTGTATGCCAATGTTAACAGTTACAAAATATTAAAAAGCACTTTCAAAAAGTTTGCATGCCTGTAACTAAAGAACTAAAGAAACATGGTATATATAACAGACAGTGGCGAAAAATCTATTAAAACAAATCAGCACAGCTAAACCGGTCCACCAGCTCAGCCAGTCCCCATCAGCTCGGCCAAGCTGGTCCACCAGCTACAACCAGCTTTGACCAGCTAATAACCAGCTTAAACCAGCTTGAACCAGCTACCATCTTAAGCTGGTTTTAGCTGGATTTTCCAGTAATATAAAATAAAATATTAAATAAAATATTAAAATATTGACCTATTTTGCCATTATATATGCCCCCCTAAAAACACACTAACACACTAAGCCCCGTCTCGGGCCCCCCTCGTAATTTTGGTCTCTGGGCTTAAGAAATAATTTCTGAGAACATTTCAGTCATTCCTCTCTCTCTCTCTCTCTCTCTCTCTCTCTCTCTCTCTCTCTCTCTCTCTCTCTCTCTCTCTCTCCCCCACCCTCTC
>JBBPDC010084496.1:0-10201 GCA_037974485.1 Hemigrammopetersius urotaenia
CTCACCTTCACAGCCATGAAACATCATCAATAGAAAGAAAATACACATCCACATGCTGAACAAGCACTAAAATACACCCATTAATCAGAAAACAGTATTTCAGTTGTGCGCCCAGATTGTCTTCCTGCTGAGTTATAACTGAACATGTTCTCAACTCTCATTTGCCACAACTCCACAACTGTTGTGTAATACAAAGTTGTGCCACACATAGTTTAGTAATGCTGAAGAGAGACGAAAAGCCTAAAAATGTATGTTGCACATGGGCAAGTGGTAAAAGGTGAGACATAACATGTCTTACAGCAGCAAAAAAAAACCACACAGTTCTCCAGCTAGTGGGAGAAAACCACTCAAGTTTATGGCAAAAAGACAGGCCTGAGAAAGCTCTGCAGCAGGTGGGGAAAGCTTCCCCTAACATGAGGCCAGAACAGATCCTCAGGACAGATCCTCAGGACAGATCCTCAGCTGCGAGCCCAGAAAACAGTTCAATTATTAGACTAAATTTGTTCTGATCATAGAATGATCCTCTACCAGGAACCCATTGGACTTCTAAGGCTGAGGCTAGGAAAGCCTAGGAAGCCTCAGCCATGAACCTGGTAAACTATGAGCAGGAGAAACTTCAATTGTGATTTTGAGCAAACTTTTCACTCATGAACCCAGGAACAATTCTTGGAACAATGCTCAGTCATGGGTCTAGAAAACTTTGACAGCAAAACTGAAAGGTCTCTCTACCAGCAGGCCTGGAAAACGTCTTAGCTGCAGTACGTGGACTAAATTATTGGGACAGACCTGCTATTTAGGCCCCTTATTTCCAGTGAAGGACAATCTTCAGCATTTCAAGACATTTTAGACAATTCCATGCTTCCAACTTTGAGCCGACAGTTCTATTCCAGCATGACTGTGCCCCAGTGCACAATCTAAGGTCCATAAAGACATGGCTGGATGAGTTGGATGTGGAACAGAGCTCTGATCTCAACCCCATCCAACATCTTAGAAATGACCTGGAACAGAGACTGGGAGCCAGGCCTTCTCATCCATCATCAATGTCTGGCCTCATAAATGCTCTCCAGAATGGGCACAAATTCCCACAGAAACTCCAAAATCTACAAATGTGGCACCTGTACATTTCTGCATCCTCTTCAGTCGGGTGGGATATGAGTAGAGAGAGATTTCCTGGAGAGTGAGAATTCACCAACTGAACTCTCTGCTGTTCACTCTCACTGGGTATCACATCCCATGTCTTCCTGTCTGTGTTATATTTCTCCTAGGTGACTTTCTCAGGTGAGGTGAGTAGGTCAGTGCAGTAGCAGGGCAGCAGTACTGACTCTCTTGTACATGCTATGATATGCTTTGCCTCTCCTGTTACAGTGCCCTAAAAGAGAACTCAAGACTGAGCACTGAGCTGTGGAAATGCTCTCCATAAAAAGAGACACAAGTGATGCCAGCTGCCTCTTGAAAAAGGGGCAACGCATGCCCCCCTTTGGTGGCCAGAGGATGGTTCAGCTGCAGGCTGGGAAGTTAACCACCCATTCTGAACCTTTTAGTATTAGTCGAAAGTTTTTCGAACTCAGTTTTTATTTCTGCGTTTCAATTAAAAGAATAGGTCTTTCAGCAATTGATGACTATGGCACCACTGGGGTTTGAACTCAAGATCTTCTGATGTGAAGGCGAATGCTCAGTAAGATAGTTAGCTTCTATATGTTCTTCAATATAACTTTTTTTTTTAAAAACACTTTGGGTTTAAATGTTCACTTTAATTTCAGTTTTACAATTTTACTATTTTTGTTGGTCATTTTGGCTGAGCTAAAATTTCGAGTTAACAAATTTGTACATTGTAAGTAACCGAGATGCAGAACAGTGTTGTCACCTCACAGGGGTGCTGAGTTCAGTTCCTGGCTGGAGTGACTGAGGGTCTTTTCTTTGTGAGGTCTGCTTGTTCTCGTTTTGTTTGCATGGGTTTCTCTCAGGAGCTCCAGTTTCTTCCCATAGTCCAAAGGCATGCACCTCTGGCACATCAGGCTCGATGGCCGAAATATACAAAAACAAGCAGCTGCCAACTGGGGGTGTTACAGGTCAAAACAAAGTAAGAGGTGGGGAGGAGGCAGGAAAACAAAAAAAATATGGGCTCCACTCGTTAGCCCTTTCCAAAACTTCCATGGTAGGCCCCCCTGTGTCAGGCTTTCCTCGAGGGTCCCCTCCGAGGTGGATCCCCTATAGCGCCCCCCACAAAAAAAACTTGGGGGAATGTCCCAAGGTTCTGCTGGCACCCCCGCAAAAGACGGTGGTCCAGGAACCTGCCACGGAGGTCTCGGGAGCTGGAGCCACTGACGTGCTGCGGACTGAAGCCTCAGGAACAGTAGCCTCAGGGACAGTGGCCTCAGGGACAGTGGCCTCCGCTGGCCGAAGCCACTGAGAAGCTGCGGACTGGAGCCACTGAAAGGCTTCAGACTGGGGCCACATGGACATGAAGCTGCATGTGCTGCGGTGCTGATGTGGGAGGCCGGAGCCGTTGTGGAGCTGGGACGGGAGGCTAAGGCTGCCATGGGGATGGTACGGACCTTAACGGCTCACCTACTCTGTCTAGTGGCCACTCTAAGGAGCCTAAGAGGTCTATCAAACGCCCAGCCCCATGATCAGCCCTACAAGCTCATCCAGCCGGCCCTGTCTCTGGACCTCCTCCGAGGTAGCGATGGTGGGCTTGGACGATTAGCCTCACTTAGCCGCTGGGTAGGCACGTTATCCGCTGTAGCTGGCTTTGGGTCTTGGGAGCCCGAGGCGGCCGCAAGTTGGGCATGTTGGTCCCGCTCGGGACCCACCGAATGAGGTGAGTCAAATGCAAGTCTGGGTGGAAGTATTCCAGCCGGACAGAGAGTGGGAGGATCCACAAACACCGCCAGGTCCAGGGGAGGCAATGCCTTCGAATGATCAATAAAGTTTTCTGATTCTAAACAGCTTTACATTTTGCTCTGTATTTTACTGTATTTGGACAACAATGAGACAAACTGAAGGCCCATTTCAAATACTATTGGGTTAACACCCATTCTACACAATCAGTAAGAATATTCAAAATCAATCTTTTAACTGCTATTATTCTTTTTGAAGATTAGAAAAAGAGAGAATGGCACACTTGGGCCACTAGAAGTAGACAGGACCACATCTGCATTCTACAGTAAATACACACTCCTCAATACCACAGTCTACTGAAGACTCTTAACTTTCAACACACACTACAATCTAAACTGAAACCACACATGGCTCAGAGGAGATCAACAGTGCAGAACTAGTTATTTCTCAAGCCTTTTCCCAAACACTCGGACTAGAGTGATGCAATAGAGTTCTGTGTGTTGTCACCCATCCTTCCTCTTTCTTCTCTGTCAGCACATGATGCACTACATGTAGTAAAATGCCCTTACTTGTTGCAGAAGTACACATGTACACCCACTGGCCACTTTATTAGAAACCCCTACCTTTTAGCTGGGCAGACAACTTCTCCACGTCCCTGTCACATTGAATTTCTGGCCTTCTGGCACCATGGCTATGAGAGAGATCCGCCATTACCAAAAATCCATGGAGATGCTGATCTGCAAGCTGCCCTTCCACACAAACCTTTGTGCCATCCATGCCAAGAGAGTCACCATCTTCAGCTGTCGCACACGTGGTTCTTGCCGTGGACGTTGTTATTCTTGCCTGTTATTTTGTTGTCTGTATGCACTTTGAGATTTTTTTTTGGAAAATGTAAAGGGCTATATAAATAAAATGTATTACTATTATCAACACACGACAGCACATAGTGTGAACAGCACAAATTTCTTGCATTTAATCCATTCACCAAGTCAAGCAGCAGGCAGCTTGGAACACAGTGCCCTGGGAGCAGTGTGTGGGGACGGTACCTTACTCAAAGGTACCTCAGAGATGCTTGAGATTTGAACCCACAACTTCCTGATCGCAGGGCAAAAACCCTACCACTAGGCTGCCCTTATAGCCTTGTGCCAGCTGTGGAATAGTATCATACTAATAGGTTAAGATATGAACAGCAGAGACGTTTTATATATCTATATTATATACATATACTGTATAAATAGTTTTCAGGAAGGTCTAGATCAGGTGTAGATCAGCTCCAGAGATCAAATAAGGTGTATACACCCCAGTAAATGGAGTATAGTTAGTCTTTATTTAGAACTAGCTTATAAATTACAAGAACTTTTTGTTGAGACGCTGATATAAAACCAAAGAAAAAAGTTTACAAACATTTTATATATGGATACAAGAAACATCAACAGATCAGTGCTTGTTCAACATTTTATCATGAAATACATATGGACACATGAATAAGATGTAATGCTAACATACAAATGTCATGACAGATGTCATGATGATGTCCATATAACAGTGTTGTGTTATCATTACTGGTTAATGTCACAAGACCGGGTTGCTCAACCACTGGGCCACGGACCAATGATGGGCCATGGAGACTTTTGATTGGGCCACGAATCTAAAATCGAATCAGGCCATTGGTTAATATCATCTAATATGACCAAGACGGCCTTGGTAACTTGCTGTGATAGATCGGTGGGCCTTAATGTTGAAAAGGCTGAGAACTAGAGGTGGGCATAGATTAATTTTTTTAACCCCCCCCGCGGACAGAGAGACCGAGACAGGTGTAAAACGTGCTCGAGCCGGACAAGTCACTGAAATATCAAGGTGAAATTCATCATAGCTTGCGTAGTATGGACACAGCTCCCTCTGTGGTATTTTTTTTATCGCGCGATAAGAATCTCGCGCCGTTAGCGGCCCAGTACTACTGAGAACCATTGCAATAATGTCTTGATAATAAATTGAACATATTAGAAGTGACATAAACTGTCATGACATCAATCATTGTAGCTCCTGTCCTGACAGTTACTGGTAATGGTAACATAACATCATATCAATGGGCATAATCTGACATGGCAATATGTGACAAGGCACAGTTTAAATGGAAAATAGACAAAAATATTGAGATGTAGCTGTCCCATGGTTACATCTTGTGAAAGAGGACAACCAGTATACATAAGCCACAGACTCTCTACTGCAGACTTACTGCTCCACCTGTTTCTTCCGTGTTTCTGTATTGAGCTGTGGGAGGATCAGGCACTTAGGTGGGAATAAGAAAAACTTCAATTAATGTCCAGTCTAATAAAAAGAATAAACAAGGATAAAAACACATAGATTAACAGTAACATATTTTTACAGTTTGATTGTGTATTTTGTACCTTTGGTTCTCTTGGTGCAATAGACCACTGCTACTATAATGTGAAGAAAGCCCACAGTCACCAAGGCGAAGGGGACAAAGGGCAGAGACTGTGGGAGTTCTGCAACATCAACATCAACCAAAGGTGAGCTTCTTTAAAGCTGCCAGATGTAAAGACTTTTCTGAAGCAAATAACTGAACATTAAATATGTTGATTTTAGTACTGAGATGCTTTTGAGGAAACCAGGGTCTGACCCACCTCCCAGGAAATTTGTCTGGAAGGAAGTGTGCAGAAAAAAGTGTTACCTTTTCTAGAAGAAACTGTGGTGGAAGGTTCAGAGGAAGCATTCAGATTGATTTCACTATCAAACTCTGAACCAGGTTTTGAAATTGGAGGTCCTGAAAAAAATTGATTAGGATTAGGAGTGATGAGGATGGAGCTGATGTGTTCTAAAAGGTTTACACAACACACACAAACCATTATTTTCAGACATAAAAGCTGATATTTGCATATACACTACAAAAAAGAGGAAAAAGAAGCAAAAGGTAGTGCCAAGTTCATCTGAAGTGCTTGGACTGATTGCTCTATCAAACCTGTGAATGATGTTTTGGAGTACATTTTTTATAAAGCATTTTTTTTACAATTAATGTTGACACATAGCAGCTTTGCAGAGTCTGAGTTCTTAATCAGAAAGCCAAGGGCAACAAAGGCAAAGAAAATCTCCCTAAAGCTAGAGGAAGAAACCTTGGGAGGAACCAAGATTCAAAAGGAGAACCTGTCCACCTGTGGTTGATGAAATACTTTGATTTTGTGGCCTGTGCTGAAGTTATGGCACAATATATGTTTGTTTTTTCTTTAGTGTATCAGAAATGGCAAATGAATGGAAACTGTGCACTGAAAATAACTAAAAGTGCCCCTTAAGTGTGTTCTCTTGTGCACTGTCTTGTTTCCAATTCAAATCTTTCTGAATGTTTTTCACTTTCACAACACAGAAAGATTCATGGAGGCATTTGATCTTTGATCCTTTTTTATTCAGGCTTGTTTCTGTGTGTTGGGGAGGGGGTGGCAACATCTCTCCACAATCTCACATTTAGATCATACACCAAACTTGACAATTCAGACGTAGAAAATATATACTCATAGTATGTACTTTAATCTGGCTGCTCTATCCTCAAGCATGTTATATACAGTAAAGCCTAGCATTTTATTCCCTTCAGGTGTCCTCCAAGTGTCACAGTAAACTTTGTGATGATCACTGTGCTACGAACATGGATTCAAATTGTGTTTTACCTGGTACTATGAAAAATATGTAGGTGTATTCTTTCATCCTCACACTGCACCTGTACACTCCTCCATCCTCTTTAGTCAGGTTGGATATGAGTAGGGAGAGATTTCCTGGGGAGTGAACATTGAACAGCTGGACTCTGTTTCGGTACTGATCACTGCCAATGGACATTATTTCCCATCTGTTTTTGTTTCTGTTGTATTTCTCCCAGGTTACTCCCTCAGGTGTGGAGTTTAGGTCAGTGCAGGAGCAGGGCAGCAGTACTGACTGTACTGAGTAAATGATAGACGTTGTTGTCTTCCCTTGGTCTTCCAGGGTGCAGCCTGCAGAAAAACCAGTTCAACATTGAGAAAGTTGTGACTTCTTCATTTTGAATTCAAAGTCTTGTGTGCATTTAATGCATTGGCGGCACCAGCACACTCCTGCAGCATGTAAACCCACTAGACGTTGCATTAAATGCGTACGAGATGTTGAGTTTGCCAAAAAACGTGATTTCACTTCTTTTCCTGTTGGTCCCAGATGTTGAAGAGGTATTTTACTGATCAATGGTGATTGACTTTGCATAATTATATGGGTTTTAATGTAAAAATCCTCTACAGTTATAGTTTAATCTCATGTCTGACCAGAAGCCCCTGTACAAGCAGTGAGGGCCAAGTTGAACTCAAAGTGAACTGTCAGGACAAGAAGAGAAGATGGCTGTAACTTAAGTGGAAAATGGCAGCAGGACCAGATAAGAACACAGGTGTCCAGACTGGACACTAAGAGAGGGGGAGTTAAGCAGAATCAGATAAAGCGCATGTCCAGAAAATATTATCTAATTGGTCAAAAGGGCGACTGGAGGAGTCACTGAAATTTGAATCAGTAGGTGACATAATCTGTAATTATTGGTTGAAAACAAACAGGGAGGAATAAGCAAATCAGGTGAAGGAGACACCCCATGTTCCTTATAGGTTTTTCAAAGCTGAAGAAATAAGGAGATTGGCCTTCATTGGGCAAAACAAACAGGTGGTACTAAGCAAATTAAGGTGGTACTTTTGATAGGTAAGGAACCTATATGGGGGGCGGGTTGAAAAGAATGAATGTATGAATATTGAAGAAATATAAAAGCTCGTGCACAGAGGGAGAGAGCAGAGTGTGCGGGACACAACTGGAGGAACAGCTCTCACAGGCCTTCTGCTGTGACCTCTGAATAAATCAGCAACATCGCATCCCTCTGACTGTTTCTGAAGTTTGGGACTTAGAATAATTTGGGAGTTTGGGATTTTTAGAGTTAGCGTTAGCTCAGATTCACTTCAGATTCAGACTGAATTTTGAGCTGAATTTCCAGCTGGATTTGTCCAAGTGATATAGCTCACTTGGAATAGCAAAGCCAAAATTAAGGTGCTGAGTACGACCGATTGAATAATTAAAGCTGTAATTAAATTTTTCTTTTGAAATTTTCTATATTGAATCTATGAGTGGGGTAATTACAATTGAAATTAATTCAACACAAACTTACACGCATTATCATTCAGGCATGTTTTTATTACATTTAAGCAATTGAATGTTGTTTTAGTCAAAATATTTAATCACTAAATTACTTCCATACAATTTGGCAGGTCTGGGTGGTGAAACCAGTAACAGATTGGAAAATTATTGGAAATTCCAACAATTATTTCATGAACTTATAACCACAAAATGACAAACGTGTGCCTGCATGTTGTTAAATACACAGAACAAAAATACAAACGCAACACTTTTGTTTTTGCTCCCATTTTTCATGAGCTGAAAATTTTGTACATGCACAAAGACCCATTACTCTCAAATATTTTTCACAAATCTGTCTAAATCTATGTTAGTGAGCACTTCTCCTTTAATAATCCATCCCACCTCACAGGTGTGGCATATCAGGGTGCTGATTAGACAACATGAATATTGCACAGGTGTGCCTTAGAGTGTCCACAATAAAAGGCCACTCTGAAGTGTGCACAGTTTGCACTACTGTGATTGTGGACTGAGGAATGTTGGTCCACTCCTCTTCAATAGCTGTGTGAAGTTGCTGAATATTGGCAGATACTGGAACACACTGTCGTATACACCGATCCAGAGCATCCCAAACATGCTCAATGGGTGACATGTCCGGTGAGCATGCTGGCCATGCAAGAACTGGGATGTTTTCAGCTTCCAGGAATTGTGTACAGATACCTGCAATATGGGGCTGTGCAATATCATGCTGCAACATGAGGTGATGGTTGTGGATGAATGGCACAACAACAGGCTCAGGATCTCGTCACAGTATCTCTGTGCATTCAAAATACCATCGATACAATGCACCTGTGTTCATTGTCCA
This sequence comes from Hemigrammopetersius urotaenia, assembly GCA_037974485.1. Taxonomy (NCBI): domain Eukaryota; kingdom Metazoa; phylum Chordata; class Actinopteri; order Characiformes; family Alestidae; genus Hemigrammopetersius; species Hemigrammopetersius urotaenia. The sequence continues at coordinate 8,843 of JBBPDC010084496.1, forward strand.
TAACATACACCTGCCCATACCATAACCCCACCGCCACAATGGGCCACTCGATCCACAACATTGACATCAGCAAACTGCTCACCCACACGACGCCACACACGCTGTCGGCCATCTGCCCTGAACAGTAAAAAAAAAAAAAAAGGACTCATCCGTGAACAGAATGCCTCTCCAACATGCCAGACGCCATTGAATGTGAGCATTTGTCCACTCAAGTTGGTAACAATGACAAACTGTAGTCAGGTCCAGACCTTGATGAGGACGACAAGCATGCAGATGAGCTTCCCTGAGATGGTTTTTGACAGGTTGTGCAGAAATCCTTAGGTTATGCAAACCGATTGTTGCTGCAGCGTCCAGGTGGCTGGTCTCAGACGATCATGGAGGTGAACATGCTGCATGTGGAGGTCCTGGGCTGGTGTGTTTACACGTGGTCTGCGGTTGTGAGGCCGGTTGAATGTACTGCCAAATTCTCTGAAAGGCCTTTGGAGGCAGCTTATGGTAGAAAAATGAACATTCATTTCACGGACAACAGCTCTGGTAAACACTCCTGCAGTCATCATGCCGATTGCACACTCCCTCAAAAGTTCGACATCTGTGGCGCTGTGTGATCTAACTGCACATTTCAGAGTGGCCTTTTATTGTGGGCAGTCTAAGACCCACCTGTGCAATATTCACGTTGTCTAATCAGCACCTTGATATGCCACACCTGTGAGGTGGGATGGATTATCTCGGCAAAGGAGAAGTGCTCACTAACAGATTTAGACAGATTTGAGAGTAATGGGTCTTTTGTGTTTGTAGAAAATGTTTCAGATCTTTGACTTCAGCTCATGAAAAATGGGAGCAAAAACAAAAGTGTTGCGTTTGTATTTTTGTTCAGTGTATCTTCATTTATAGCAGTTGCCTTAATTAACACACAAAAAAGGTAACCGGCAAGCATGCATGTATGTTTCTCCACATCATGGGGTGTTTGGGGGGATTCTTTCCCCACTTGTCCGTGAAGTACTGATTTTATTGAAAGGCAGGACTTTCTGTGGAACAGTGTGCATTGTTTCCATGTCCAATGGTGCAAGCTGCTTCAAACTGATCTTCTTTTATAGTCCCAATATCCCAATTAGTGCCAGTTTGTAACGTTCTCAGACGAACCCAGGTGCAGAGACAAAATGAACTGAGGAAGTTTAATAATCGAGTCCACAAACACGTAAACACAGTACAAAAAAGTCCGGCAGGCAAAAACGGTAATCCAAAGTCCATAAAAAGAGGTCAAGAGGCATGAGAGTCAGAAATGCAAAATACAGAAGCGCTCAGTAACTAGGAGGCTAGAATACTTCGCACTGGCTGTAAGTCCTGTAGCCCTTTATATAG
>JBBPDC010084557.1:0-10199 GCA_037974485.1 Hemigrammopetersius urotaenia
ACTCCTATGTTGATAAGAGTATTAAAAACAGTATATTTAGTACAGACTTAAAGGTGCGATTAATCACGAGTTAACTACAATGAGATTAACCACAATTAAATATTTTAATCTACTGACAGCCCTAGTCCAAATATATATTTCAAATGTAATTTAAGTATTTATCAGAAAATACCATAACATTAATATATCCATAGGATCCATATCCTACTTTTTTCACGGGGTTCTGTATTGTAATCTCTTCTTACCCTTTAAAAAACAGACTTTTCTAAGTTATTGTGCCTTTAAGACTGTCATATGTAACGGACCTTTGTTCTGATTGGCTGCCCTGTATTGTCCCTCACGTATTGTCCACTCTGAAACACTCCTTCTGTGTGAAGGAGGGCCTAAAGTGCAATATATATCTATAATTATGTTACACTTAAATGGGCTGTTTTCGCTGCAGTTTCCTTACACAGACTTGGGAGAGATCATCTCAGGGAGTGAAGATTCGGTTTTCCATGACATGTCTCTTTAAAATGAGGTTATTACAGTGTGTTTGAGTGCGATCTCCTCTGTGTGGTACACTCGTGTGGCAGTGCTGGTGCTGGAGTGTCCCCAGCCTGACTGGAGTGGAGTGCAGTGGCCTGCAGGGCTGTTAGCCTGATTAGACTTCAGAACGCTGAGGACAGGAGAGGCACCGATGGAGGCTGGCAGCCTTTCACACTGCCTGAACGAGAAGTAAACTAAACATCAGCAGCAGCCCCTTTCTGCAGGCTGCTTGACTCACTGGCGGAATGGGAATCAACTTGGATATTTTCAAGCAATAAAAATTTTAAAAAATCCATAGTAATTATGTTTTCAGGTTATCTAGGACACTGCTGACTATCTAAGTGTGAAATGCTGTGGCTCCGTGTTGAGCTGCTAGAGAGCAATGAGGAGTGAAAGTATTGTGCAAAAGTGGCAATGCAAATTCTTTAAAGCCATTTTCTCAGCATTAATTAAAGTGTCTTCCTGCATTTCTACTTAACATTAGAATAAATGCAAGCAGTAAAAAGTATCAAGATTTGTCTTGTTTGTAAAAAAGTCTCCTCGGTTCCTCCAGCCCTTGTTTGGATTGTGAAGCCCCATCAGCGGCTCCTGATTTAATTTAATGAAGGACTGAACGAGTCGAACCAGGTTTCTGATGAAACTGCAGTAATACTGGACTTCCACAAAGAACACACTCATAATAAATTCCCACTTTAGTGTATGACACTATGTGTAATTATGCCTTTTCATTTAATGTATTAATAATAATGTGAAAGAAGACTCATTGCCTCAGGGGGCCTAGCACTTTTGCACAGTACTGTATGTTGACCGGCTTGCTCACCTACAAGGACCATGATTTCCATTTTCGTCCAATACTGAAAGAGGAAAATGTTCAGGTGGAAATTTCATGGCTACAGTCAAAAGGGGTCAAACGCTTATTAATATGAACTTATTGCATGAATTATGCCCTATTACTGAAAGATTAAAACCATGACTGCTGAGAAAATGAAATGCTGGGTGTGCTCGGAATGAGTCCAGCTAGTTGGAAGGAAAACCATCCCGGCGGTGTCAATCCTCATTTTACACCACGGCGCGCTCACGCAGCGGTGCGTCGACTCTGACAGGTGTTAGTTCCAGAGTCAGGTTTATATAAAGACACATAGAGAGCCTCTTTTTACTTTGTGTGACACTGTGCTGGTGTGTGGGGATGTTTAGAAATGTTTTGACGAAAATACAGGAATAAATCTTTGCGATCATTATGGCTACCGTCACGACCGTGTTACAGCTAGCGGCACAACTGGGGTCCTATTGGCTTCAGTGCAAAGACAAACAAATGGGCCTCCATAGAAACATTATTTTTCCATGTATGCCCATAGTTCTGCATAGAATACATTTAACAACGCATTAAAAAGGGTAACGTAATTGACTTGTTGACTCATTGTCACTGTATTTTAACCATTTTACATCACTAAAGGCATGCCACTCGCCCACCAGCATCCTGAATAAAGCAGGATGCATAGGTGGGCATAGATTAATCTCATTGAAATCTTGGCGTTAACGGCGTGAACACCCCCTTACCCGCCCCCCCGGTTCGGATCGGATCATGGTTTTAAGTCACGGATCGGATCAGTTTTCGGATCAGCAAGAAAAAAGACGAGACAAATTAAACTTTTCATTTATTTAAGTATTTTTGCCCATTAAAAACATTCCACGCAATTATATAACGACAATTTAGGGCATAATTATTTCCTTTAATGTGGACACAAGCAGAAGCATCTGTCGTTGCTAAGCAACCATCAGCCGCGCGATATTTTTTTATCACGCGATAAGAATCTCGCGCCGTTAGCGGCCCAGCACTAATATTGATGTAAGATATAAATGTAAATGAAAGGTGAATTTGCCTCAGATTTACATTTCCCTTCACGCTACTGTTACACGACGTTTTATTTGATTGTTTCTGCCATTCCTTGTACTTTTGTTCAATGCTGTAATATCACACTTATGGTGCAACACTAGTCACTCTAGAACGTCCTGTTCACACAATACTGTAGTATTACATTACTGTACATTCTTCTGGTGTCTATTTATTGAACTGTCTGTATTGTTTCTGTTCGAACTTGCACTCTGTTGAAAGTCAAATGCCGCTATGTGTTGCACTGTGCTCCATGGAGAAATGTCTCATGTACGTGTTCAGAGCTGCTGATCATAACAAACCTCCCCGTACTGAAACACATGCAGAGTGAACAATGCCTGTTCCGCATATAGGTTTCTGATACTATTAGAGCTTGTTGCTTCTGGTAGCCTAGCTTAGCTTCTTATATGGAGCAGTGAACGGAAACAGACCCAACCTAATCCACCACAGCGCCCCTGCTGGAGAGAAGCCTGTAACTGCACCCTGCAGCGGTATAGTAGCCTTGAACTTTATCATGTTGCAGGTTGGGAAGCGGATGATAAGAGACTGGATCTTTCTCTAAACTGTCAGTTCTATGTCAGTGTGGCAATATCTGTGAGAGACTCTATGAGGGTCTGAGGCGGTCCCTGTGCACCCCCTGCATCACAGGCCCAAGTTCCCCACCCAGTTCCCCACCCAGCTCCCCACCCAGCTCCCCACCACTTTATATTTTGCAACTTAGCCTGTGATTAGTTATTGTTGCTGCACTGCTTTGTCTTCCATGTCTTTTATGTCTTATGGCTTTCTGTTCTATCTGTGAAGATCGTATTCAAGTAAGCATTTCATTGTGCTCTGTACACTGTACCTTCTACATGTGACGATAAACGTGCTGGATCTTCCACTTCAAGTGTGTAAACCATTATTCTGAGAGTGGCGTGCCGTGACTGGCGTAAACCAGGAAGGTTAAGCACATGTGCAGTCATGCACTCAACATGTGAGTGTTAAGGGAAGTTAAATGAGGATCGCTCTGGAGAGAGCGAGGGTCCCGGCACCGCTCCCTCTGCGCTAATTATACCACAGCACTCATAGGAGTCTCACACACACACACACACACACACACACAAACCGAGGGGACAAAGGCTGCATCTGTCTTTCATCTTGTCATTCCCTCTCTCCACTGGTCTCCACTCTTGTCCTCCATTTACTATGAAAAAGGTGTTTAACGGCGATATTTTTTTTTGCGCGTGATAAGAATCTCGTGCCGTTAACGGCCCAGCACTAATATAAACATACCGTTTACATTCCGAGAGCACCCGCGAACAGTGAAACATGTATTGTGATATGGTAAAAATATGCCTAAAATGCCTATTTTTCTAGTGTAAACCCTAAATATGCCACCAAATATGCTCATTAGCTTTAAAGTAAGTGTAACGGTAAACCCGTATTTGTACTGTACAGTTTACACCGAACTCCTGCAGTGCTAGAATGTAAGTACTGATGTTACACTTGAATAGGCTGTAATTTATGTGCTTCATTTTCTTTGGTATAAGCAGGTAAATACAGTAATAAATGAATTTAATTTACAGGAATAAAAATACAGGGATTTAAGGAGAACAAAACATAAACAACCTGCACGTGCTTATTTCCAATTAAACAATAGTTTAATGTAATTTGATAAACTGGTCACACTTTTGCACAAATCTGTATCACAGTCTTAAACAAAAAACAGCCTGTTTACTGTAACGGATAAAGAGAGGCTGGGAAATGGGAAAACAAATTGTGACTGTTTTTCGGTCCATAAACCTCAACAAATATTCTAGGGGACCTTGGGGAAATAAATAAATGTAGGATATTGACCTCACTGCCTTGAAATTATGAGTTTGTTGGATCCCTAATGCTGAGTTTACAGGAGACATGCTGTTATTATTTGAAATCTAAGGTGCACATTTTGTTAAAACAACAAATAACGTTGAACGGTCTTGACTGTTCCTGTCTCTCTTTTTTTCTTTACCAGGTTTCCCTGCTTTCTCTCTCTCTCTCTCTCTCTCTCTCTCTCTCTCTCTCTCTCTCTCGTCCTCACTGTACCAGGTTAGCCCCCGTGTGTCCTCTCTAAGCCTCCCCTATCAGCGTCTGTGTGATTGATGAAATAAAGGACATGCTCTGAAATTCAATTACACCGCCACCATGGCAACTGAGACTTAAAAAAGAAAGGGAGGGAAGACACCGAGATCAAAACAGATTGTGGCAGCAGAGAAAAGCCACTCACAAAGGTGCAATTAGCTCACGCTTATCAGAAGACCTCTGGAGAGCAGCCGCAAGCCGCCACATTTCTCCACCACGGACCCTGCCAGCGTCTGCACTGCCCACCCTGCAGCGCTCGGTCCAACCCACCGCGAATAAGAGCGCGGCCCTTTGCACACAACAGCCAAACTCATTTACTCGCTCTGGCATTTGCACGAGGCCTGTGTAGCTGAACAATGACGGCACTACGAGAGATACATCAAACAAAACCGTGATGTGTTTTCATCTCAGAAGTCGCATTTATCTCTAAGGAACTGTGGAAAACGCAGATTTTTCAGTTCACACCACATTTGCATTTGTAGGCAAAGGAGGTGTTACTTTAAGATTTCAATTTGAAGGAACAAAAACATTCGTATCTCTGCCCCGTTTTTCTAAAAGGTTTCTGATATTGGAACAAATGGGTGGAAAAAATGAAAGAAAATGCAAATACATCATATGTGGCCTGCTGTATATTTAAATAACTGCATAATTACCAAAGCTGTGTATAAATGTTCACAATATATAACTGCATGACCTTTTATAGACTTTATTTTTATTTTTGATTGCAATTGCATTTGACTTATTTGCTTTCGGCTTATTTTTTGAATTGTGTTGTAGAAATATAAGTGGGCAAAACAAGCTTCATCCGAACGTACAAACTTTTCATAACTATTTTGTGAATGCAGAGTTCACTTGAACCCGAACATTTCCAGTGAACTTAGCGCTGCCGGTTCTCAGCACCGACGCCTGGCGAGCGGCTGGGCTTCAGCCTGGGGGGAACTGTTGCTCACAATAATACATTATTCAGTCATTAACTTTAACACCAACAGTAATTACTTTCAAATAAATAACAAGAAATAAGGCATAAACAAATACGCTAAAAACACTGCGCTAATGAGCATCGACCAATGAATCATAGCCGGATCACCTCCACTGTAAACGGCGCACCATAAACGAATGTTAATCTTCATTTTTCATGTATAAGAACACGTTTTATTAGAATATTCAAATACTATCTGTTTTAAAACATGAATATTTAAATAGCTCGAATGATAACTGCCTTGTCTCTGGTATGGGACCATATGTTGAGCCTGCGTCCCGGAGTGCAGCTCTGCTGACGGAGGAGCGAGGGAAGAGGATCATGCTTGATGAATTCTCAATAAATAGGTCCATCACTCGGCGTGTCACAACGCGCAGGGGAGCGCTATTTATGATCCTTTTAGGACAGATTTCTCTCAATATTTAATGAGCCTCCACGCTGGCAGAGAGAGCCGGAGAGAGAGATAAAGAGAGAGACAGAGAGAGAGAGAGAGAGAGAGAGAGATTGAGATTGAGAGAGAGAAGAAATGATGAAGTAACCTGTGACTGTACCACCTCTAGGTGCAGATTCTGACGTGAGGACTCGTTGCTCACTGGGTGACATCACCATCAAAATCATCATCATCATCATCAGCCGTGTCTCATCAGGCCCTGGGTCGCTCACGACTGTCATCAACTGCTCCGGCGACTGTCAGCCGACTTTCTGGAAAATTCCAGCGCGTGATAAAGTTCTCACAAGGCTCTTTATAGGTCTTTCACGTCAGAGCTCTCATGTGTTACCGAAGCAAAGTGCATCTGTAGCAAACTGACTTCCTAACAAACACCCGAATGTCAATTTCAGTCTTCGGCCATCTGGTACCGCTGCACAGCCCTAGTGACGCTTACTGCCCCATCAAGAGACTTCAATTCAATACAGTTTGACCTCTTTACAAATTATTAGCAAAGACGATTTGATTCAGTATAAAAAAACATTTTTTTGGAAAAATAATTGATTAAAATGGTCCACCCAGAGTTAAGAGTTAACGTCAGACCAGATCAACATCCAAACAATACACAGGACTTTTGCACTTTCCTTTTCTTAATTATTTCTTCTGTACCCAGGTTAAGGTTGCAAAAACACGTTTACGTTTTAAAAAATCATTGATTCTTTATTACTTTTTCGGACAAATAATCACCTTACTTAACAAAATGGGGATTGTTAGGAGCTGTAACAAAAATATACCCGGCATTTGTTTACTGTTTATCATCTTAGGATAACGGCATTAACATCACGTTGACTGTATTGATTTTAGTTATAAATGTTTTCGTTTTAAAATTACGACTGTGTTGTGATTTCGGAGCCCATGGTGGCGCAGTAGGTGGCGCTGTTGCCTTACACCTCCAGGGTTGGGGGATTGACTCCGGGTCCTGGTCGTGTGTGTGAGTGTGTGTATGTGTGTGTGTGTGTGTGTGTGTGGAGTTTGTATGTTCTCCTGGTGGTGGTGTGGGCTCTCCGGGTTTCTCCCACAGTCCAGAGACATGCGTGTCGGGTGAATCGGGGATTCTAAACTGACCGTAGGTGTGAGTGAATCGTGTGTGTGAGTGTGTGAGTGTGTGTGTGTGTGTGTGTGTGCCCTGCGGTGGGCTGGCGCCCCGTCCAGGGTGAGTCCCTGCCTCGTGAGCGTAGACTCCGGGTACTCGTGAGCCTAGTGAGGATTAAGTGGTTACAGAAATTGAATGAATGAATGTGTTGCACTAACCTAAAAAGCCCTCTGTACTGTATCTAAAACCAGAGAGAGCAACAGCCACAACAAAGACATAATAAACACGCTAATAAATATGTAGATTAAAATTATAGCTCTCAAGGTTGCAGAGTTATTTTACTGAGCTGAGCCTAATGGTATTTTACTGATCTAGATGAACCGTGTGACCGGATTTTTAGGACGGATGGTGTTTTTGCTAACGAACAGGACCAGTATGGCTGAGTAAAATATTAATGACATTCTCAGCTACTTTATTATGGATCACTATTATAGTGGATCATATTATAGTGGATCACAGGGGCAGTTGGTGGCCTAGTGGTTAGTGCATTCGCCCTGCGATCAGAAAGTCCAGGTTCGATTCCCAAGACCGCTAGGCGCCTCTGAGGTACCCTGAGCAAGGTACCGTCCCACACACTGCTCCCCGGTGCCGTGTTCCTGCTGCCCCCTGCTTCACTTGGTGAATGGGTTAAATGCAGAGGAAGTATTTCGTGCTGTTCACACTGTGTGCTGTGGTGTATGACCGAATGATCACGTTCACTTCACTTGAAATTGATCGTGAAGACGTTTCGCGCAAAAATATTGTCACGTGTGGAAGTACGTTTTAGGGCATTGTGAAAAGCTCTGATGACATTTTTGAAATAAAAATGCTGGAAATGGAGCTATAAGGTTTTGTATTGACAGCAAAAATGTATTACATGTTACTACTTTAAGAAAATGCTTCTTCTTGAACTTGAACATTTAGAGTCGCCATTTGTAAACATTGCCACTCAAAGATTTGACTTGGACTCTGCAAAAATGACTTGTAAACATCTCTGGTTTGGCTGCAGCCTGCTTTCAGTCGTGCCGTCGAGCAGCTCAGGCATGGCACGGGTCACTTTATATGTAGCAGGAAAACATTTGTGCGCAGTTCCTCGTGGCAAATGGATGGCCCAGGGTTACCCCGGCCGGTGGAAATGTTTTCAGGTATGAGCGCAGACCTTACCCCGACGTCCCAAATTCGAGACACATTAAACCATGAGTGAAAATAAGCTCACTGTTGGTTCGCTTACTTGATAATTAATTACCCCTGAGCCTGGGGACTGCCTGTGTAATCGTGAGCTCAGTTGGACGCGCGGCCGGAGAGGGTACACGGTCAGGGCTGTTAATGAAATAACATTCCTGCCCCAAAAGGCGACCCTTCCTTGAGGGCGTCTCGGTACGTCTGTCTCGGGCAAAAGAAGGCCTGCAGATTCGGTTTTGGACTTAATTCGAGCTCTCCATCCTCATCCATCCGGCTGATGGAGCCTGCCGTGGCCCCACTCGTAATAAGTGCTGACCCCAGCAGCAGAGCGTAGAAAGTGTAAATGGGGATCGATAGGGAACCAGTGGCTGTATTTCAACTCCACCCCGGCGTGCATAATGAACAGCCGGCTGTCATTCATTCCGCTCTTCTAGAGGTCTTAAAAGTAATTCTGAAGTCCTAGATGATCCCCCCCCCCTCCACCCCACCACCACCCGTTCATTTATTTTTTACCACACTTTGTACAGGTCCAAGGTCAGACGGCTTCCAACTGGGCCTCAAAATTGTTAACAGCGAACCCATAAACTAAGATATGTTATGATTGCTTTCATGATTAAACTATTAATCTACTCGTTTATTGTCCAGTTGCCATTCCAGGGCGCCCCATCATGTCGTGAGCGGACATAGGTTGCGTCAGTGAAAAGACCTCGGTGCACAAATCTTACTGGAAGGCTCTGGCTGCTCAGAGGCATGATTGGCGGGGAACTCCACCAGTGATAAACAGGGGGTTGTGGAGGACCCCGCCTCCACGAATGACCAGATAAAAAGAGAATCACAGGGCAGCACTGTGACGTCAATACGATCCCCGCACGTCTTTATTTCCAGTAGCAGTGCGGCTTTGTAAATGATTCATTTTATTTGTGTTGTGCTGCATTTAAAACTCAACCGCAGTGCAGGGGGATTCCTGAGAGAAAAGGGAGAAAGAGAGAGAGAGCTAGACAGAAGGACGGTGAGAGAGATGTGTGTATATAGAGACAGAGAGAGAGAGAGAGAGAGAGAGAGAGAGAGAGCAAGAGAAAGAGAGAGAGATTGACTGCATCATGGCCACTGAATTTAATTAAATCACTTCCATGAGAAAGCCCATAATTAATGCTGCCGCAGCGACAGGGTGGAAAATACAAGTGTCTCACATATATTATCCTGCTAAACTGCTCGAAAATATATTCAAGGCCGACAACTAGCGCACGAAACCCCCTTACCAGCACACACACACACACACATGCGCACACACACACACACACATACACACACATGCACACATTTTAATGTACTCATGATTTGCTCAGAAGAGCATGTTATGACATCACACTGTAGATTATCCCCACTACTCCCAGCTCTCCACACTGTCAGGGCTACAACTGGAAGCTCTTAGCTGCGAGGTGCTCTTTCTCGCCAGCAGTAAACAACCTAAGGTTTGTCTAAATTTTCAGCTGCAAACTCCTCACACTCTCAGTCGAAACACTGATACAGTTCAGTCGGTCTCAGTAAAGACAACAAATCAACAAGTCAAATCCTACATCACTCTCTCCTAAACAGCTTAATGGATGGATGGATGGATGGATGTATGGATGGATGGGTGGATGAAGGGATAGATAGATAAAGAAGTAAGTGGATGGATGGATGGATGGATGGATGGATAGATGGGTCGATGGATGGATGGATGGATGGATGGATAGATATAGAAGTGAGTGGACGGATCGATGGATGGATGGATGGTTGGATGGAGGGAGGGAGGGAGGGATAAAGAGGTGAGTGGATGGATGGAAGGATGGATATATGGATGTAGGGATGGATAAAGAGGTGAGTGAATGGATGGATGGATGGATGGATGGATGGATGGTTGGATGGAGGGAGGGAGGGAGGGATAAAGAGGTGAGTGGATGGATGGAAGGATGGATAT
>JBBPDC010084587.1:0-10199 GCA_037974485.1 Hemigrammopetersius urotaenia
AGAGAGAGAGAGAGAGAAAGAGAGACAGAGAGAGAGAGAGAGAGAGAGAGAGAGAGAGACAGAGAGAGAGAGGGAGGGAGAGAGAAAGAGAGAAAAATGCTGTACTCAAGCCAGTAACTTGGTTAGTAAAACTTGTCTAATAATATTTTTTTTCAGTTAATAGCAAACTATTTTCCCCAAATCAGGACTATTTAAAGCAAATCGAATATTTTTTTGCATAATGATTCACGAGGGGATCACCTGTGAATTCGCAACCAGATTTTTGCCCAAATTCAGGTTCTTTACAGTAATTTAGCAATGTTTATTACATCACAAAAAAAACACATTTATTTAGAAACTGTTTTGGCTGAAACAGGAGCACATCAGAGTCAGAATCAGAAAACCTTACTGATCCCGGAGGAAATCGCATATACTTTATTGTATATGATTATAATAGATTATAAATGAAGCATTTTACAAACCTTGATTTAACAAATATCACAAACAATATACCCCACCCATTATATTTAGACAGACAGACCGACAGACAGACAGACAGACCGACAGACAGACAGACAGACAGACAGACAGACAGACAGACAGACAGACAGACAGACAGATAGACAGACAGATAGATGAACAGTCAAGATAGATATTAAATCAAATTAAATTAAATTAAAATAAAACAATGGTCAGATCTTACCTTATCCCACTCCCAAAGCTCTGCTTAGCCTAACTGGCCTGTGTATAAGTGACATGTCACGAGTAGCTGGGACCTCTGAGGGCATCTTTGTAATTTCCTGGTCATTAATGCTCCCTGCCTCATTAGCTTTGACTGAATCGGGCTGATCTGCAGGAGATACGCCCTAAACAAGCAGACAGCATGGAGAGAATGGACTCCGGCTGACTTATATGCTACGGAGGGAGCAGAGGGCCGGGTGGAGAGGGAAGGGAGGAGGGCGGGAAAAAGAAAGAAAAAGAAAGAGAGAGGGATTGACTATAAAGTTGGAGAGATGGAGGGATGGAGGGGTGGATGGATGGATGGACTGATGAAGGGAGGGGCAGTTTCCTGTGCTTGTCCAGAGAGAAAAGAGACAGCAGCAGCTGAGAACACCAAGAAACCCCCCACAACCCCCACCCCACAAAAATGTAAGGCTGGAAAAAAAAAAGAGGGGGGGGGGGGTTCACATTCTGGGCTCATGACATCACTCTCTTTTATCCTTTCCCACACAGCTTCTCACATATGCACAGCAGACCCCCCATAACCATGAACACACACACAGACTCACACACATTTGGTGTCAAAGTTAATACTGTATGGATATTTACAATACATAGACAAAAGTATTGGGACACACCTGTTTTTCAGGGTTTGGTCTAGGCCCCTTACTTTCAGTGAAGACAGTTTTAAAGCTTCAGCAGACCAAGACATTCTGGACAACGTCATGCTCCCAACTCTGTAGACCCAGCGAGCTCCATGAAGAATTGGTCCAACACCTTTGGGATGAACTGGACTGAGATTGTGAGCCAGGTCTTCTCGTCCAACATCACTGGGTGGACCAACAAAGGGGGGTCTAGAGTCTATGTATTTGAATGCAATGTCATTATAGCCCCTGTTGGTGTGATGGACAGGCATCCCAGTACTTTGGTCCATATAGTTGTATGTACAAGTCAGTTCAGGATGCAAATCTAAAACTCTTTGCAACTTTGATGGGGATCAAACAGATGACTGGGTCAGAGCTTCTCCAGGTCTGGCGAGGTGCTGTGGTTAATACTTACCAAAAGTGGGCCAGGCCATAATTTTCCTGATGTGCATGAGGGGTGCTACTCTACTATACTACTGCGATGCACAAATTGCAGAAAAAGTTCATGCTTGCTATAATAGAAAGGTGTCAGAAAACACAATGTATCACAGCTCAATACATATGGAGATGAGTAGCTGCAGACCAGTCGGAGTTCCCATGCTAACCTGCAGTAATCCACTTACAGTGGATCCTGTGCTAGTAAAGCTGGCTAATAAACCCTGAAGGATACAAATACGCTCGTCTCAGTCAGTGTAATTATAAATGCTGTACATATTTATTATTTATTTATACAAATGTCAAGAATGTAGTAAACTGGTTTGCTGAAATGATTCAGCCCTCAATAACAATACCATGCAGAACACCAATAGCTGTGTTTACAAGAGCTGCAGCACAACACGGGATGCGAGTCTGAATTAGTGAGCTGAATGGGTGTAATGACCTGATATTTGATACTAGGTGCAGACCTTGTGTCTGCAGCGCTGAAAGAGGGAGGAATGAAGTGTTTTTCAGCTGCGGATGTCTGAGCTCTGAGCTGCAGCTCCACTGAGACGTACACTGGGAATTTACTGAAGGCCAAGAGGAGCTGAAAGAACTCACCCTCTCTCTCTCTTTCTCCCTCTCCCGCTCACTTTCTGTCTCTGTTCCTCTCTCTCTCTCTCTCTCTCTCTCTCTCTTTCTGTCTCTCTCTCTCTCTCTCTCTCTCTCTCTCTCTCTCTCCCTATGAATATATCTATATGCATATATATATAGACACACATATGTACACACATATACACATCTGTCTGCCTCTTTATTTTCCTCTCTCTCTCAAATACAATCACACACACACACACACACACCCTCTTCCACCCTATTTTCTCTAGTGCCTTGACCCATTTTGAGCTGCTGTTGAGAAATGCAGTGAGTGCAGAAACACGGCCGTGTGTCCATCAGAAAGTTTCTGCACTGCATTCATTTAATCATTTTCATAAAAGCACGAGAGGCTGTGCCTTACTGCGCATTCTCACAGGTAAGTGGTGTTACAAAATCACTGTAGCGCATTGCCTCAAGTGGCTCAGTGCGTTTTTAAAATCGAAAACTATCAGAAATGTAGTTCATGTAATAATAATTGTGAACTGAGACACTGCCTCAAATCTTTTTTGAGCTTCTGTAGCAGCCATGAGCTGCTGAAGGAGGATGAGAACATTCAGGCCATATTACAGTGTCATCTAGGAAAGACTGTCCAAACACTTTAGCAATTTACATACTAGGAAAACGTTTGTATGTGTAGCTGAGAATGCTACTATTAATTAGCTACGTGTGATTTCCAATCTTATATTAGCACCAAGCTAATGTGTTTTACATCCGTTTTCTCCACCCTGGCGAATTGGGTCACTACTGTCTAACCGAGGCCCTACACAGGAAATGAAATACTGGCTCCTGCACACTAACAGTGCATGATATGCCTGAAATAAATATCCTTTGGCCATTTTTACCCTGATCATCAGCTGATTAGCCTAGTTCTAGTAAAAAAAAAGAAACATTCGTCAACCTCTCAGTTTAAACAAAGTAGGCTCTTACTTCATCTACCGGTTCCAGTCAGTGATCCAGACGAGCAGCATAACAGACAGTTTAAAACGTAATGCTTTTAGTCAGTTGGCACATTTATGCCGAATGTATTAGCTGCAATAGGTGTGCATATCTTAAGTATTTCACAGTGGTTTTAGATATGTTTTATGTTTTATATGTTGAATTTAGAAAAAAATGTGTCTGTGTGTCCATCAGAACACTACAGCACTGCACCAGCTTCATCATATTGAGCAAGTAATGTTCATGACATACAGTGCAACTCCAAGACCATGAAGTTTGTAGTGGTTTTACCTGCCAGATTGGCTTTAGAAACCAGAGACGGGGACTCGAGTCTGAGACTTGGACTCGAGTCGCACTAAGTCGCACAAACAAAGACTTGTGACTTGACTTTAGACTCGCCCTCAACGACTCGAGACTTGACTCGGACTCGGTGCTGTGACTCAGAGGTGAACGGTTTTCGAGGGGTTGTTGGAAAGGGGTCACCGAGCCCCATCTAACTGTGGAGTTCACATTTAGAGTGAGAGATATATTTTTCATATTTAAGATTTAGTTTTAAGATCATTTAAGGCAAATCCTCCATGTTGGTGAGGGCAGATCACAGCACGCAGCCCCGCCCCCTGCTCAGCAACAGCCAATTGTAATCACGAGGCGTGGCCAATTAGCATATCTTCTAAACATTCACTCAAAGACTTGAGACTTGACTTGGAAAAAATGCCTCGTGAACATCTGTTAGAAACATTGATCAGACTTAGAACTACAGGGGGTCCTCGGGTTACGACACAGATCTGTTCCTACGACAGTGATGTAACATGAATTTTGGTCTTAGTCAAAACACACACTAGCCAAAGCCACTTACCCATCCTAACACTCATAATCTAGACCCTAAAAACTATGGCTGGGCAAGTTAACGCATTATTATCGCATTATTTACTCAACAATTATTTTATCCCACGTTAACACAGATTTTTATGCTTTTAGTTTGAAAGACTCCTGGGTGCAAGCAGCATGCAGGTCTATGTCTCAGCTGCTTTTCACAGGGGTCAGGTGACACAACATTACACCAACAGGGACTTCACTGACACAGCATTCAAATACATAGGCTTTCATATGGAGTTGGTTCCCCTTTGCAGATGCTATAATGGTTCTGCACCTCATGCTCTGGACTCTTGTTTTTCTGTAACAAACCAGATAAAATGTGAAAGGCCTGCAGTGGCAAATAGCTTTAATTTGATTTGATTACACTAATATTTAAGCTGAGATTTACAAGAAACATTTTAATTGCAATTGTGTTAAAGGGAACACTCCTGTTAAAAGCATCTTATTTGTTTAAAGAGTTTGCAAACCAAATGTTATTGCACTTTTGTTTATGTAGCTGTACTTTAAAAATAAAAGTGCGAAAACACCGCTTTTGAATAAATTATTTAACTTCGCAATACGATCAATCGCGATGCCTGGCGTATAATAAAAACACAGCAAAACCTCAGAAAAAGGAAAAGGACTGTACTGTAATAACAGAAAAAATGACAAACAATGAGTAAAATCACCAGCACTCTCCAAAATGGCAACCAAACCAGTTATGGGAGTGAGCTTCATTAACTTGAAACTTCGTATGTCGGGTTGTCATGAGGACCCCCTGAACCCTCTGGTTTTCAGTGCATAATAATCATCATTGAAAATACAATAGTTTGTGTTTAATCTTCACTTCATGTCAAATGTTTGGGGACACTCTGCATGATTTGGGGAAATCCCCTCTTACTCTTTCTGTTTGATGGAATTGCTAGCTGTACTAGACGCGCTTCTCCAAAACACAATGAATTATAAATAAGTAAACTACTAAAACTGACCTTTTGCTGGATCTACTATTGTTTATTTTGGACCATAGAGCACCTTCTGCTCAGATTTCCACCCCAAAGGCCTGAGTTGTTCACGCGTTTTATAGGGTTTGGGCTTGGCCCGTTCCAGTGAAGGACAATCTTCTTGCAGACCAAGACATTTTGGACAACGCCATGCTTCCAACTTTGTGGACACAGTTTGTCTGAGCAAGTACCAGAAAGACATGGTTGGATGCGTTCCCCATCCCAACCCCATCCAACACCTTTGGGATGAACTGGAACGGAGATTTTGAGCCAGACCTTCTCAAGCAACATCAGTGTCTGACTGATGCTCTACAGAATGAATGAAAGCTGTTAGGGCTGCAATGGGGGACCAACTCCATATTAAAGTCTATGTATTTGAATACAATTTCATTGAAGTCCCTGCTGGTGAAATGGCCAGGTGTCCCAATACTTTTGTCCGCATATTGTAAGTCTATAAATGTTAAGGGCAGAAGTTACAATTCCTCAGGAGGGCTTTTACAACTGCGGTTTTCAGCAGTGCTACAAAAGCACCTGCAGGGTTTGCTGGGTCCTCTCACACACCAATGCATTCACTGGCTTCCACTGGGAATGCTGGCACCGGCAATACGGCTGAATCCCGTGGAGTGTGCAGTGAAATTTGTACTCGCTCTTAGCATATGGAGCTTTATACGGGTCATCTATCAATGTCATCTAACAGATCTATCTAACAGTACACTGTCATGATTTTTTCTGGTATTTTTATGCCTGAGGGTGTAGTTCTCCACCTTGACTGCTGGCACTTAATGTCATTTAACTATTCTCTGTTTCAGCCCTGAAGATACAATTCCCTTTGACCCGATCTGCCATAATGAGTCTGAAGTCGCCGTTCGATTTGTTTAGATACGGGCCGATTATATTGAAAAACATCAAAAATATCGATTTTTCTTTTTTGGTCTTATATGAAAGAAAAGGTCAAAATTAATCTCCCAAAGTTTAATCATAGAAATAATTGTGAAAATGTACTTAAATGGCTATTTAAGTTTAGCTGCAGCTCTCAAATCTTACAAAAATATGAATTATTTGATAAGTATTTAATAAATATTGTGAAATAACTGAAGCTTCAGTCTGATTTAATATATTTCTCTAAGTCTCTAAATGCCTGCAGTAGAATGTTGTTGTTGAATACTGGGTGAATCTCTTTGGATGCTATGGATTGTTAAAGATATCAATAAAAACTGACAAAACCTTTAAATGGGATTTTCTCGGTTTTTCAGTTGGAAAATGGTGCTGCGAGACCAGAATTCAAACGACTGTATCTTGACAACCGTTTAAGATACACCTTTGACCAAGAGATCCTTTTAAAGCTTATTTTCTCGTCGTTTTAATGATCAATTTTAAATTTTGGGTCACTGTGACTCATTTTGCCAGATCAGGTCACATTTGTATTATGGATGCTAATATTTATTTGAATGTTGATGATTTCTTGAAGAATAGATCATTTTAGACATTTTCCCATTTACAAGTAGACTTACTTTGTCCATGTATGTCTGTCTTGATTCTAATCTCAAAATCTCTAATCATCATCCATAAGGTTTATCCACCTTGTTAACAAATGGATTAAGACATTATCAATTAAAATTACAGACATTATTTTTATTATGGACCAATTTCTAACCTCCCACTTCTGTACAAACCCCTGGACAGAGTGATAGTTTCACAGATGCACAATCGTCAATAATCTCTGTGATCCTTTTCAATTAGGCTTCCATCCCTTTCACTGAAAAATCTGAATTTCACTCTTACCTCACAATATTGCTCTAAATATCTTTATCTTCTGGAATTTGATCACAGGTTCCTACACAGTTACTCTCGACAGTCTTCTCTCCTCTTGGCTCGGTTTTGGGAATTTTTGGGATGGCTCATATTTTATGGAATCAGGTTTGTGCCAAAATGTTCAAACAAACTTCCCTAATATCAAACAAAATTCATTCAATATTCGTTCTCGCCTGCGAGACTTTCGATTTCGCCGCTACTTTTTCAGTCGCTCCGCCCCGTTTTACGTTTTTGCTTCTTGAGGGTTCATTTGCAGTTCTGGCACAGATCTCTCGTGTGGGCGGGGCTTTGACTCATTTGCCAGCTCCGTGCCCCGGGACTCTGCGAGATACGCAGGCTTTTTTTTTTTGATGCACGGGCTTCTAAGACGGACAGCAGCAACTGCCGCCGGTCAGGATCACGTATGAGATTTGAGATTTGTTCACAAGATCGACTCCACGATTAATCAGTTGTAAGTTTTAATCAAATATGTTCATTATGCTGTGCTAGATCTTGTGCACAAATCTCAAATCTCATAGTCTCACAGGAGAGAATGAATACTGAATGAATTTTGTTTGATATTAGGGAAGTTTTGTTCGAACATTTTGGCACAAATCTGCTTCCATAATGTTTGGTTGGCACTTTAATGTTTAAATGTTGATAAACACAAAGCCTGTCCTGTTTCACCATCTATTATATACACTGGCCTTTGGCACAGAGTCGTGTCTATTGCTATGCAGCGTATAAATACAGATTTGTCTCAGTACTGGGTCTTTCTCCCTCTTCATGAAAAAAGATTAACAAATCATAAATAAACTAAAGGCAGTTTAATTGCCAGCAAAAAAAATTACAAAGAAAAAAAGAAAAGACGTTTTCCTTATCTTTCTTAAAACCCCAGTGAATGGGTGCCTCTGTTAAACCTTCTACCACCACAATCTTAGTGCATTTCTGACAAAGCATGTAGTTTGGAACCACATAAGAGCATCTTTTACGATTATTGCTTTTCATTAGCTGCACAACTTTACTGGACTTCCTGCCTTACTCAGTTGAAAAGATCCTGAAACCCTTGTTCATGCTTTCATAACCATTCATAATCCATCATAACCTTTTCACACTATAGAAACCAGTAACTGATTGTAATGTGATTTTAAAATAGGAAGTAGGGTTTCATCCATCCATCCATCCATTCATGCATTTATTTTGTTTATTGGTTTTGCCGAATTAAAACAATTTTGGCCCAAAAAACTTTATTGTACATGTGAAGCCACTGCATGCTTTTGCAAAGCAAAATGGTCCCTCAGCACTTCGCAGGCAGTGGCTACTGCTTGTTAAATGTAGAGGACAGTGATCTGACCTTAAATCCGATCTCGCCCTTCTTACAGCACAGACAGGCCAGCATGAGGAAGATGAAGGTGAAGAGGCCAGAGAAAGACACAGCCACCACTGCCAGAGAGGAGGACCAGGACAGCTCACTCAGAGGGGCGCCATCTGTAGGAAACAAGCAGCATTACACGTTTAGTGTTGTATTTCCAATATGAAACTCTACACAAAAGACATTAATGAATTAACAAGCTCCTCGTCTGCTAGTCAGGCCTGTTAGAGAAGGAAAACACACAAATGCGAAGAACATAGAGTCTCTAACCAGTGGATTATGGCATCCAGCTTCTGCAAGTTCAGCCAATAGGATGGCTAGGGAGTGTGCAGCATGCAAAAAAATTGTTTGTTATATTTTGTTTCTAAGACCTATAACGTGTTTCTCGTCTCCTTTGGGTTAACAGCATGACCAAGGCACATTTTGATCTATTCGGCTTGATCGTTATAGCATGTGTGAGTGTTGCATGCTGCGCTAGAGTTCAATAGATAACTGGACAGTAGGCTGTGGATGCCAAGCAACATAACAAGTGATGAAAATTATAATTCCTGTGATTTGAGGAGCATGATGGCTTTAGGAGCTGTACAAACACATCTGTGAGTAGAATGTTTTATAATGCCTTTGTACAAACCTCAGGTAATCAGATTCTGACGTTGTAGAGACAGGATTTTGTTGCTACGCTATAATTTAAAAGAATATTTTAAGTAATCTTGACTCCATGCATGGGGACGCGCTGTGATGCTTGGTCCCTTTTCTGCTGTTGCCATGGGATTGGATGTGTGTGACCCAGCTTCGATAATTATTTTCCAATTATGCTCCATTAATATTATAATTTTTTTTCTTCTGTTCTTGGAATCTATTGCTCATGTTTTTTTGTTTTTATTTGACACAGCAGGTCTATTTTGGCTTTCACGGAGCATTTATACATTTATAATAGACATTTCCAAATATCCTTCTCATTAGCAAGTGGATTTTGATGGCTTGTAATTTAGGGCACATTAAAAACACTGCAGTAAGGAGAGACTGGTGCCTTCACTGCCACTATTGTGATTTTCTGAATAGGGTTTAATTACCACGTTGCATATTTTGCATATCATTGGTTTTATTCTCCTCATATGACACACATGGGGAGCTCATTTATGAGGCATTCCGAATGTGATTAGTAAACACTTGTATTGCAGTTTGCAACATTTAAAAAAGACCTTCTTCCTTTACTGTGTTCTGTAGAGCGGTAGATATGCCATACAAATGGCTTGTGTTTAAATCGAGGGAGGTAAAGATGAATCAGATCTACACATCATTAGGTACGTCATGGCTGATCGGTGTGCATGCGTAGGTGCTTGCATATGCCAGCATATGTATGTACAAATACATACACGGAACTAAATTGAACATGTAATATTTTAAAAATGGTATGTGCAGCTCTCATATTCATACCACTGTAAGTACTTTATGAAGTAATTAAAAGTGATAAGCAAGAGCAAGTGAACTACATTATTGAACTACAGAAAAGGTTACGCATTGTAGCGCAGGAAGAACATTTCTCTGAAAGCCCTAAATATAGGCTGAGGCAGCGTTGAGTGCTTCTCAACAAGTGAGGCATGTCAGCCTTAATCCAGTCCAGAACATGAGCCTGGGTTGAGTTTGAAGTGTATTATTCATTGTCTTATCTATACCTAAGCATCTAAGCAAAAAAATGTAACTTCATCTATCAGTGTGTGTATATATATATTAGAGGTGGGCATAGATTAATTTTTAAATCTAGATTAATCTCATTGCAATCTTGAGATTAATCTAGATTAAAATGCCCCACCAAAAACAAAAGGA
>JBBPDC010084627.1:0-10197 GCA_037974485.1 Hemigrammopetersius urotaenia
TCTCTCTCTCTCTCTCTCTCTCTCTCTCTCTCTCTCTCTCTCTCTCTCTCTCTCTCTCTCTCTCTTTCTCGCTCTCTTCTGTTTTAATCTGCCGGCTTAATTTTCCCCGAAAAACTTGTCCATCTGAACCAGGACCAGAAGAAAGGAGGACAGGGAGCCTCAAAACAACTCACTTCTTTGATTTCAGCAAGCAAAATGAAATTAATAAATAAGTAGCAAAGAACCATCCCTATCAAAGAAGCAGGGACTTTGAACTGCATCTCAACATTTAGCTTTAATTCATTCATGCAATTGCCCACAACTTTGAAAGCAAGTTTGTCAAACACACATCACTTCAAGGAGATGGATAGGTCTGCATTCTGTCGTCTTGTCCTGGTTCTGGCTGGGTTCATTCTTCAGTCTCCCTTCGTGGTCAGAGGCCAGAATGACACTGAGCCCATTGTTCTAGAAGGGAAGTGTTTGGTAGTGTGTGATTCAACTCCGACCACGGAGCCAGCCAGCAACGCGCTGGGCATGTCGGTGCGCTCTGGGACAGGACGAGTGGCCTTTTCTGCCATCCGCAACACAAACCATGAACCATCAGAGATGAGCAACCGGACAATGACCATCTACTTCGACCAGGTTGGTGAAAAAAAGGAAAAAAAATTATGGAGTGGATGGGTGGAAGGAGAATGGATTAAAGTGCTGAAAAACCTGTAGACTAGGGGGTGGAGTGGATGAATGGATGGACAGATGGAAGGATGGAGGGATGGATGGATGGAAGGAAAGAGGGAGGGATGGATGAAGGGATGGATGGATGGAGGAAGGGAGGGAGAGAGGGATGGATGAAGGGATGGATGGATAGGTACATGGGTGATGAGCATGGACGGAAATAATGGAGAATGTGATAAACTTGTAGATTTGTTGGTGCAGTGTCCTGATGGGTGGTGGGTTGGTGGTGGAGTGTACTAAAGGGTGGTGGGTTGGTGGTGGAGTGTATTGATGAGTGGTTGGATGGAAGGAATGGAGAAAATTATAAACTGAAGAAATTATGGCAAATTAGTGGACCAAGTAAACAAAGCAATGAATACCAACCCAACTCACTTAACCACCGTGTGCTCTGTGTCTTAAACGTAAGGTCTTGGTGAATGTTGGCAGTCATTTTGACCCTGCAAGGAGCATCTTTCTGGCACCTAGGAAAGGGGTCTACAGCTTCAGTTTCCATGTGGTCAAAGTTTACAACAGACAGACAATACAGGTAAGCCATGATGCTCTATACTGTATTAAAATATCTGAAACTAAACATGATGAAATGATGTTTATCCACTATGCTGTCCAACCAACTGCCCATCAGCTTTAAAAAGCTTCTAAAAATTGCACTATTCTCCCCGCCTTCTTTTAAATATCTTTTTTTTCTTTTATTGATTTTCTATGAATTCTTTTATTTATTTCTTTTCCTACTATGTACATTGAATGACCTTTGTGTTTGACTTTTCCCGCCTTCTCACTATAGGTGAGTCTGGTGTTGAATGGTTGGCCTGTGATATCGGCATTCGCAGGAGACCAGGACGTCACACGTGAGGCAGCAACCAACGCAGGTTTGGTGACCATGGAGAGAGGGGACAAGGCCTACCTCAAACTTGAGCGAGGAAACCTGATGGGTGGCTGGAAGTACTCCACCTTCTCTGGGTTTCTTGTCTTCCCTTTATAGAAGGCACTTGATAAAGGAGACAAAGAGAGCTGAACTGAATCTGTACAGCAAGAATGTGCTTTAATGGGTGATTCTAATAAGCATCCAACGGGTCCAATGGAATCCCATGTCTAATCTCTAAGAAGTCTTGATGTACCTTTCACTTCTTCTCTGTCTTGTGTTGGTGATTTCAATATCTGTTCATCATCATCATCATGCATGACTTAAAGGTAAAGGGGCCATTTGGCTGACGCTCTTTTTCAGAGTAACTTACCGTCATTAGTTACAGGGACAGTCCCCCTGGAGACACTGAGGGTTATGGGTCTTGCTCAAGGACACGATGGTAGAAAGTGGGGGTTTAAACCTGCGACTTTGTGGTCATCAGGTGCACAGGAAAGTATTTTACCCACTAGGCTACAATCACCCACACAGCTTCAATTGCCACTACAATTGAAGACGCTACTTCAGGCTACTACCACCCATAGCTTCATCCATCTTCAATTCTGATTACAAAGACATTCAGACAAACCGGTGTCCAGTGACTGATGCGGCCATTTTATTCAGATCAAAGTGCAAATGGACACAGGTGGATGCATGGCCACAGACTCGATTCTATTTATTATCACTGTCGCCATCTGTTCCTCTGGCAGATCGGGTCAGAAGAGAGCCAGATATATTCCTTTGCTCCGCTTGCCAAAGGACTGCTGGTTCCAATGTAAATCTTGGCTGTGGTCACATATATTAAAGTTCTGATGCTTGTTCTGGCATCGCTCCCTTGCTTTGTGTCCTGTTTAGCCAGTGGGGGGTATGGCACATTACATAGAAGCCGAACCGAATGCTTTGATATACAGTCTCTCAAAAGTAGAGGTCCCTAATTGATTCCTGATATTGATATTCAGTTCTAGGGAGAGCATTTATTACAGAAACTTTGTAAGATGTAGTCTTTGCACACGTAATTGACCAAAATGTTGCAAAGAACCATCCACTGATTTTGGCATCGCTTTGAAGAATATCACACGTGTACAATCGCTGGAATGTCCTCTTTGAATGCCCTGTCCTTTGATTAAACGGCTCTTCAGAAGACCTGTGTGGTGTCCTCGCTTGCTAAGAAGCAATTCTTGTGTAGGTAACAGTCTGCTTTGCTTCAAGCTGTTCGTTCCTGTAGTCAGGAACACCCCCGAACCCAATTTTGTCGAGGGCGATGGGACATCAAATCCCATGTAGGCACGATGCTGATCTGTGAGATTCCGGTGGCAGATGGGGGAGCTGGTGGACGCAGTGCCAGAACCCTGCCGACTACACCACGCCTGATGTCATTGTTCGTTAGCATCAATGCTATGGGATGCTGCTACTCAAGAAGAGGATTTTGCACCTACAAAGTATTTAACTGCTGTCAACTTTGTAACTCTGCTGGGCAAATTTATTTTCTATGTGTGGCCTGTAGAGAGTACGAGGCATAACACGTTTTTAAGAGAATAGCTTTTAATGGAGAACATTTAACAAAAGCACCGATTGCACAGTAGCATATCAGCAGATCACCCGTATAACATTCATTTAAAAAAGAGATTCGCTCATAATTTGTAAAGCTTAATGCATAAAACTTCCTAATGTTACAGAGTAAACCACATGCAGTCCTTAAAAGCAAAAATGTCCTTGACTGACAATGGATTTGTCAGAGAATATACAAAACATATTGAAAAAGGATTATTTAAAAGAGAAACCGATATGTTCAATTAAGTATCATAGAGTAAAAAGTACCAGTAAAGAATTGCTCAAAACCATAAATGGCTTTTGAATGGACTTCAGAAATCCTGCTGTACCAGTGGCCCGCTAGATGCTAGTGGGCTTTAAAGGAATGTTTCATTGGCTCTGTGCTGAAGCTACAAGGTTAATATAATAGAAAGTTATCAAGCTGTACTGTGTACTTATTGCCTTCCCCAGCCTCATAGCTCCAGTGCAGAAGCTCTGAGTGAACAGAACAGTGTAAAGCAGCATCAGAATGTTTAAAATCAGCCATATTAAACTTATGTGTTAGTGACCAACTCAGTAAACTCATTTTACAGAGGTGCTGACACTCTCTGTGGGCAAACTGGACCATTTCTGTCCTTCATGGAGGAACTTTGGGTTGAAATCATCAGTCAATTGAAGTCAACCTCCCAACGATCACACCCATAATAAAGATTCATTCAAGTTTCTGTAACTGCTCAATCCTTACCAGGGTTGTGGGTACCTGGAGACTATCCTGAGGTCCTACAGTTGCGAGGCAGGGACTCACCCTGGGTAGAGTGCCAGCTCACCACAGGGCACCACTCACTCACACACTCACACCTAAGGTCAATTTAGAACCCCCAATTCACCTGATATCTCGGAGGAAACCCATGGCACCATTTATAAATGGTTTAAAATTAGAAATGATTCTTAATTAGGTTACAAACACCTTCAAAATCATTAAAAATAACAACAGGGACAGTTGCTTGCCAAATACTGAGCCCACATTTATCTATACTGGTTTTCTTCATCAGTCAACATTGTACTCATCAGCTACATGAGATAACCAGATTCTCCAGATATAATATAAGAGTAACTGTTCTCATTTCTAATATAGTCGCTTGTGAAGTCTTTCATTGCATTTCACCCATTCACCAAGTGAAGCAGGGAGTAGCCACTGCTACTGATCACAGGGGCAACTCCCTAAACCTGTTTATTAATAACAATTAATGGACTTCTAAACCATTCGCTAGTGGTACCAGGATACATTTGAGCCATCAACAGTGGATCTGAGCAAAATTTAAACAAAAATAAAAACAGAAATGAGGCCTGTGATGTGAATGTGTCCCGTATGTAAAATACTGCAGATCTAGTTGAGGCAATGAAATGAGGTCGTTACTATTTTGGCTGAGGAGTTTGACGTTTAGAAGATTGATGGGAGTTTGTAAAATTGACATGAGAGGGTGCCGTGGGGTGCCTCTGCCGCTGTCTCTCTCGTGGTGAGCTTATGTTCATGTAGTTGTTGTTGCCGATCTGTACTCCTTTAACATTGGAGAGGTAGATGCTCTCACCACCTAGGAGGAAGGACAGAGAAATAACATGTCTGTACATGTTTAGGCTGTTTTAGGCAGTTCCAATTTATGCCAGTAGACAGAAAATGAGTTAGATTTGCTCCACAGACGTGGGTATAGTTTATAAGAAGGATTGACACTGACCTGGCGTTGAGTGTTGTCGCTGATCGGGGGCAAAAATAATAAATGTTTAAGTTCTGAAGTTGCATACTGGATTAAAATGTATCATTTTATATAATGCAGTATAATATAACAATGTTTTCCAGCTTAATCTGTCACATCTGCATCATAACTTAGATCATAACTGAAAATAAGGCCCTTTTGACCCAAAAACACTCATTTTTGAAGCCAAATCCACATGTTTTTGTCTATGAACGGGAATATGGCCATCAACCGTACAACACAGATGTGACTGATCAGGTTAAAGAATGAAGAGCAAATTTCCAAAACTCACTCAGGCCAAAAGCATTTTTTTTTCTTTTTTTTTTTGTTTGGAAAGCAATTCTTACAGGAAATATTTTTTTGAATTGAAATTTTACAGTTACTTTTCATTTTTTAGTAAATATAATGAAAACAAATGTTTAATAAATCGATATTAAATGTCACAAAATTATGTACAAGTTCAATGTCTATTTTCTACTACATGACGCAGTGCCAATGGCGACTGTGTAGCTGAGTGAGTTTTGGTAATTAACCTAATTATGCAAGGACTGAGTGAGTTTTGGTCGGTTATACAATTGCGCATAATGAGGTAATGCAAAAATATGTCAATAGTATTTATCTAATCACCAAAAAATGTGGGTTTTGGAAATTTGCTCTTCAAATGTTTACTTTAACACAATTCCAAGTTTTTAAACAACATTACAGTAACAAGGCTTAATCCCAGACCTGGGTCACCAGAGGCCTATGATTGGTGGGTTGTACTTTGGCAGCTGGTTTGCGATTGGCGTCTGGTAACGATGGCGCTTTTGGCCTTGAGACTATAACACCACCTGCTTCCTAAAAATGACAGAACAATAGTTTATTCAAGATAAAACAACAAGAGAAACGTTAAACTTCCTTCTTTTAACCTTCCCCTTTTAGAGATGAATACCTGTGCAGGAGCTGGCTCAGTCTTCACTTGAGATTTTGCTTTATGGCATCCTACAAGGATGAAATAAAGAGAGACTAATCAGCCGACAAGAATCAAACACTGCTCCGTAGATCGCAGTTTAATATACACTACCAGTCAAAGGTTTGGACACACCTTCTCTTTTTTTCTACATTCTACATTGTAGATTCATATTGAAAACAATGACAAAATGATGTTCTTGCCATAATGTGCAGTAGAACCGTAGTGGAACAGGATCACTAACTGTGGACCAACTCGACCCTCACAACTGATGATCCCAAACACATTACGAAGGAGAGAAACTCCACTAATTAACTCTTGACGAAGAACTCTTAGAGGCCATTCCAGGTCAATTCCTCATGAATCTGAGTGAAAAAATGCCAAGGGTGTGCAAAGCTGTCAGAGGTGATGTTTTCAATATTAATCTACAATGTAGCCAATAATAAAAACAAAGGAAATCATGATTTTAACTTAATGTGCCAGTGTTCCCTAAATAGTCCTGGGGAACCACTACCTTTACATTTTAGTGCTTCACCACAGTGAACTCAGTGAAGACCTGATTAGTTGGATCAGGTGTGTTTGGAACAAGGAAAACACAAAAATGTTACATACTCTGTATCCAGTACATAGTACATATTTGATAATAAGATTCTGAATGCAGTGAGACTACTTAAGGCAACCAGTCTTTGCTTTGCATGTCAGTGTACCATAATATGTATTTGTTATATCTTGTTATATGTACTTGTGTTGTAGTGCTGCCTTTGTGTTTGGCTGTAAACACCAAGGTAAGCTCGTTGCAATAAAGTATTCATGCGTTCTTTTTTAGTGAGGCTGCTTCTGCGTCAAAATGAACAAATATTCATAGAGCTTGATGAGGATGGGCCTGAACATCATAATGATTAAATGTTAACTCTATAATTATGGTAGTAATGTCAAACAAAATTAACAAAAGAGTTTCTGGTCCAAATTAACACAATGTAACTCCACAACTGTTTTCAAATAATAACTTTAAATTACAAATATAGGAATGTAAAGTTTTCTCCAGGCAATCTCATATCTCCAGGAAAGGGAAACTGGCCTCAACATCATCTTTAAGGTAAACGCTGGGAATGAAAGGTTCTACCCCTTCTGCCAACCATCTGATTAAAGTTCAAGTGGTTGCTGAACGCGGGTGAATAAGATTTACCATTCTCTGCGTTTGACGCGACACTGAGTGATCTCAAACTGGAACTGATGTCGTTTTTGTCTTCCTGTGAACAAGGAGAGAGCGTAAAGTCCCTTTTTAAAAAGTACTTAACCTCGTTCAAACGATATTTCCTTTCCTACGCATTACACAAAACAAGAGTGATGACAACAAAATATCAGTTAATCTATTTAAAGAGATGTATAGTTCATTTAAAGCTGAATAATCATCTCATGTATCATTACCAAAAACAATGACTGAAGTAAAATAATGCTTCAACTGAAATTAGAGCTTTGTACCAGCATTTTCAGAATGGCATGGACATCATTATGTACTTCTTTTTTGTGCGAGTTGTACACCTTCTCCGTGACTTTAACACAATCTGAAATGAAAATGAAACAATGAAACTATTGGCACAGGACTAAAAAAAATGTAGACATATGCAACAACAAAGACATGAGTATAAACAATATGTAGGATACTATAGAGCTAGGAACGCATCTACTGTGATCCTTGGGTTAGGACAGCCTCGACATACAATGTTTCGCGTTAACAGCGCTCACTTCCATAAAAAATGAAGATGTGAGTGTTTCGTCGTCCCCCAGGATGTTTAGCTTATTTTTTTCTGTTAATACAGTACAATATATTTATGTACCTTTTCTTTTTCTGTGGCTCGGTTGTGTTTTTATGTTCCAGATTATGATTTTACAACTGTGTTTGGATCGGTAAGTGACTTAAGCTAGGGTATGTTTCGACTAACATCAAAATTCAGGTTACATCACTGTCACCATCTCACTTCGCTACTATGGCAAGACCAAAGCAGACCACCTGAAATCCACCAGTGATAATGCACTCAGGATGCAACTGGCCACGAAGGCTGCTCGCAAGAGCGCTCCTCAGTGTTACAGGTCCGGCACCGTGGCTCCGAGAGAGATCTCAGCCGCAAGCTGCCCTTCCAGCGCCTGGCGCGTGAGATCGCTCAGGATTTCAAGACCGATCTTCGCTTCCAGAGCTCCGCCTGCAGGAAGCCAGCGAGGCTTTACTTGGCGGATCTATTCGAGGACACGGACCTGTGCGTCATCCACTATCATGCCTAAAGATATTCGGCTGGTCCGCCGTATCCGTGGAGATTGCATTTAAACTTACTGCGCTTAAGGTCTCCAAAGTGGAACGCCCCCCTGAACATCTGAGGATAACACAATTCAGTGTCTGCTTTAAAAAAAGGACTAAAACATTTATTTGTAATAGAATCTACTCTTAAAACGATCATAAACTTAATTTATGATTAAGAATCTACTCTTAAAACTTAATTGATCTATTCTTTAATTTTTATTTCTGGATAATTTCTGTAAAGTGACCTTGAGTGTTGTGAAAGGCGTTCATAAATCAAATGTATTATTATTATTATTATTATTATAGGAACGGAGCAGTGTCCTGTATATGTGTTCCCGTAATCTAAATAGATGCATAAAATGCACTGCATACCAAAACTGAGCTGAACTGTGATTGTTAAAAGGGCTGAATCATCTATAGAAAATATCTGATTTCAATGTTTCTGACCGGTGTTGTCACTTTTGTTGTTATTTTATATAACCACTCTGTACAAATATATATACATATACTCAATGTGTACTATATACTTATATTTATTTACATATCTTACATATCATTTTTCAATACACACAACAGTCCAAATTTATATTTTTAGATTATTTGTATAATGTACTTTTTATACTGTAATGCTGAGTGGTGTAGTTTTTATTCTATTGTTTTTCTGCTCTTACCTTTGTACTGTCCACTTTCTGCCATAAAAATTTCCCCCTGGTGGGACTAATAAGGCTTTTTTGTCTTATCTTAGTTTAGTACATCATACATAGGCAGAAGGCTTAGTACATCAGGCTCCTTGTTTTAGGTAATGTACCTTTAAGACTGTGCTATGTCAATGTACAAACGACAGGCCAAGCAAAATCAGATTCTAATTTTATATATACGACCTAGTGGTTAAGGGGTTGTCATTGTGATCAGAAGGTCGTGGGTTCGAATCCCAACACTGCTGGTACCATCACTGAGGTACCCCTGTTCATACTGTGTGCTGTGCTGTGGTGTGTTCATGCATCACTTTATTTTACTTTAGAAGCACGAGTCGATGCCTCCTGAGAGAAGTCGACTAGTCGTATGTTTTTTCCTCTCTCTGCCCTCGCTTGTGTACACAATGCAATCTCTGCCTCTGATTGGCTTACGCTGACACACATTCCTTGGTTTAACCAATTATTATAGTCCCTTCATAAAAGGGGCGGTAACGTTGGCGAGAGGGGAATCTAAACTCGAGACCACAACAAGACGAGAGACATGCAGCAGAGAAAACAGACACACATCACATGTGTGGAGATCCTTCACTCTAGACACACAAACAGCACGGAGACCTGCACAACCTGCAAGTTTGTGTTAAAGTACAGTAACAGCACCGGTGTTCTGCATCTGAAACGGCTCCTCTAGCTAACATGGCTAACGCTAGCACTGCAGGGAGTCGTCCTGCCGCAGTTTAAGCTGTTCCCACTCTCAGTTGTACACTTAAATGTACCAGAAAATTCAAGATATCAGCCTTTGTTTTGTTTTGTTTAATTGTCGCGTTGACTGGTAATGTTACAGAGAACTTTAAACAGGGACACAGCACATGGCGGGGGGTGGGGTGTTTCCCCACTTTTGCTAAAACGGCCCCACACCCCCACTTTTAAATGATGCAAACATGGGTCAGATTGTATTTATAATCTGGCTTTCCCATCCCAGAACACCCCACTTTTGGAAAGCACCTGTCTTTAAATAGAAGTTGCTCAGTGTTGGATACCCGTGTTCCTCCGCTGTGTGTGTGAAGATCATCAAATGACTAGTCGACTCAACTTCAACTTTGCTGACCGACTAGTCGACTTGAAATAATCTGGAGTCGTTAATGCCCTTATACATATATATATATATTAGTACTCTTATCGCCGTTAATCTATTCACAAAGTTGGGTTGGGAGCTGGGTCTGTATTAGGCAAGCTATGATGACTTTCACCTTCGATGTTTTACTCTCTCTCTCTGTCTGTCTCTCTCTCTCTCTCTCTCTCTCTCTCTCTCTCTCTTTCTCTCTCTGGTTCGTGACTTTTCCGGATCGCGCCCGTTTTAAACCTGTCTC
>JBBPDC010084648.1:0-10196 GCA_037974485.1 Hemigrammopetersius urotaenia
ACATACTACTCGCCTCGCATACTGTTTTCGCATACTATATAGTAGGGAAGTATGCGATTTCGGACGCAGCCAATGAGTTTTTGGCTCTAGTGATGTGTCTTCAGTCTGATTTAATGTATTTTTCTAAGTATCTAAATGCCTGTAGTAAAATGCTATTGTTGAATACTGTGTGCATCTCTTTGAATGCTATGGATTGTTAAAAAAAACAACAAAAAACTGACACTGACAAAAACTTTAAATGCGATTTTCTCGGTTTTTCAAATGATTGTAACTTGACAACCGTTTAAGATAGAGCTTTGATTAAGATATCATTTTAAAGTTTATTTTCTCAATGATCCCAAAACCTCAGTTTTTAATTTTGGGGCATTGTGACTCATTTTGCCAGATCAGGTCACAAATAATTATTCCACCATTATACATATAGGTCACCGTTGTGTTCTTTGTGAAGTTCTACAAATACTTCACCTAAAAAATTAAATACTATGGGGGTGGGGAGCCAGTAGGGAGCCAATAATACAGTGCTGTATGAAGAATTGTATTAAAAATATATAATTATAGCCACACTACAATGTTGTATATAGTATACAGTAGAGTTATGAAACAGTAGACTAAAGAAAACAAGAAAGAAGAAAAAAAGCAGGGAGAGAGTAGTGTATGAAAAAAATAGTGGAAATGCACTGAAGAGTACCTTAAATGTAAACAAGTTATCAAGTGCCAATGTAGCAGTTTGTTCAAGTATTGCAGTGTGACTACAAGCAGATGTGTCGCTAAAATGTCAGCAAAAGACAAATCTGATCTGAGCGTTAGTCAACAAGCTGCAATCTTGATACACAGGCTGATATGTTAAAAGAGGAATTGTGAACTGTGCATTGAAATGAACATTATTTAGGCTAATTAGCACATATAGATTGTGAGAAGAGAAACTGTGACCTAGGATGTCCCTTTCTTCTCATTGAGTACTACTGAATGGAGATGCCTTGGGCATGAACTCAAACCTGCCCTATAAGAGATAAAAACATCCCTGCTGGACATTTCTACTGATCAAACATAAACTTGACCAAACCTTATTTCATCTGGCTAACCTCAAATACGTTTTGGGTTTTAGACCTAGAGGACGTTGATTGGTTAATGACGACACTAATATGCCCCGATTGTCCAATCACAGCCTCTCCCTTAAAATTAACGCGGCCTGGGTCGAGTTTGAGCTCCTATAAATTTAGCGTCATTCGGTGCAGGACCTTGAGGGAACATGACAGATTAATCTCTCCGTCAGTAAAGTTCACGTTCTCAGGAAACTTCCCCAGAGATTCTTATTAGTTAGTCTCTGGCTGTCTGAAGCTGTACACGGTCATTGCGTATTTATTTACTCCCCTTCGGTGGTGTTGAGTTTTGCGCCACCAGTACTGCTAAAATGAAGGAGTTGGTTGATGAGATGCTGGGCAACGAATACGGATGTGCCGTGGCCAACCGCTTCGGGGGGCTTCTGGACGACGAGTCAGACCCCTTCGACGTCCTGTATCAGACACAGGTGCAGCAGGAGAGAAAGAAGAAAGACGAGCCCAAAAAGCCCCCTGCAAAGTCTGGGAAGAAGGCCCATCCTGCAGCCAGTGACCGTAGTGTTGCAAACATTAAGGCTGTATCAGGTACGCGTGGGCAGCTTTAGTAATTTCTTTTGTTTTTTAGTCTCACACCAGTGAACTGAACACGTTGTTTGTGCGCCAGCACCTATGGATTAAAAGTTAAAGTTGTGGCACATGCTGAAAAACGACTCAATGTTTCTTGCGTACAAAGTATTTCCTTCCCTTCATACAACTGACTTTAACCAATTTGTGTATTTTTGTGAATGTTTTAATCACTTTTTTAAAACCAGACCAAACACGGCCTGTGCGCAATAAGCCTGAAGAGAAAGGGGAGAGACGTGTCTACAATGAAACCAAGTTCAGGGAAGGCGACTATTCCTTGGGCTACTCCATCGAAAAGTAAGGCTTTTTTTTTTTTAAGCTTTTATTGGTTCTCAGGTTACCATGTGTCAACACTGTGTCTTGGTTAGAAAAGAGTTTAATTAAACACAGTTCCTCACATAATGCAAAATGAGGCAACTTTTTGTTTGCAAAATATGGTTGGGTTTAAGGGAATGTTTGTTTTACTCTGAACATGTTTGGTCATGCAAGGCATATTAAATTGCAATGGTGTCTGGATCAGCACGAAGCGTTTTGATGTACTTATTTATGTAACTCTGTAAAATGTAAGTATGCTTTCCTAGTTCATCGTGATGCCAGACTTAAGTGCCTGGAACTTTTAAAGTGTATATAGGTCTCTTAAGCTAATGAGGGAGTAAAAAAGGGAGCCATCTTGTCTGTCGTTTCAGTACTGATTCTTGTTTCTAATGTGAACCCCTTCATAGGCCTGTAGAGCTTTTTGACCGAGCTGGACGAGGAAGAGGTGGAAGGGGCCGTGGTCTTCGAGGTGGTGGATATCCCAGATCCACTGACGGCTTCGATCCAAGGGGAAAGCGGGAGTTTGAGCGCCACAGTGGTAGTGACAAAGCGTAAGAATATAATGTTTCCAGTTAATCTCCAGCTTTGTGTATAACAATCTTTTTAGTCAGTCACTTCATGGCTAATCTTGGAGGCATTGTTTAATGTAATAGATTGAGTACTCTTGCTTGGCCCATTGCCAACTGAATATGACGCGTGTTGATTTTCAGGAGTGTTCGTCCTGAGGAGAAGAGGAGAGGCAACGGATCTCGTAACTGGGGGTCTTTGAGGGATCCTCTAGGGTAATGTTCTTGTGGTGTAGTTTGTGTGCCATTGAAGAGCTTGTCAGTTTTAGCTTGGTGATGCAGTCATTTTTTCATTTGATTTAGCAGTGCAGCGACCGATGAATTACCTAATGAAAGTGGTGAAGAAGTAGATGCAACAGAGACCTCTGGAGAGAACATGTATGTTTTGATGCATTTGCAGAAAATGTTAACATGACCAATAGCAAATGAGTTGCAGAAGGCATTTGAGATCTTATTCATACAGGCCTGTTGTGACTGAAGAAATGATTGAAGTTGCCATAGAGATGTCTTTGGATGAATGGAAGACCCTGCAAGAGCAAAACAGGCCCAAGACGGACTTTAACATCCGAAAGGCAGATACCAAGATGCCCTCTAAGGCTATGGTGATTCACAAATCTAAATGCGTTGAGGCAAGTTGCATAGTTTTCATAATTTAGTCATATACACACTAGCAAGTCAGTTGGTAATCTGTGTTCACTTATTTACTTGATTAGGAGCAAGGCAATGAAATCAATGAGGGTGTGGCCTCTCGTCGTCCGGTTAATGACATCACCTTTCAGCTGGAGATAAACTTTGGTAGTCTGGACCGGCCCTCTCGAGGTGGAAGAGGTGGGCGAAGGGGACGTGGTAGTGGGGCAGCTACTACCCCAAGAACCCTGGAAAAAACCAAAGCGGTAAGCTTGTCAGATTCAGGTTGATTTCATGATTGTCATGCAGTTTTTAGTGATTTTCACTACAACCCTAACTTGACTCACTGTGAATAGCACTGGTGAATGATCAGTTTCCACTGGAGACAAAGAAGCATGGTTTTGCATATTTCTGATGGTAATGGCAATAACATGGTCATGCCCCTTTACATCAGAAATGACTGCCATTCTGACCATTGCCAGCCTTCATTAATTTTGTTTGGCAGTCTTAATTTTTTTTTGGTGTACTCGGATGGTGAGAAGCTTGGATTGCCATCACTGAAGCTGTTTTCTAAAAGTTTGATTTGGAACAGGAAAGCAGTGCAAAAGTCTTGCTGCCCTTGTGACTTGTTGTGAAGCTCAGTGCTGTGCTGGGGCCAGTGACACTTGGGCTGTGCAATGTCACATTTGACAGATTAAAATGTGTATGTTCTATGTGGGTTAACATCTAAAATACTGTTCTGATCCTTGAGCTGCAAGTTGGTGCCTTACACATTAGCTGAGTTCGCCTTTTATTCCCTCAGGCTCCAAATCCAGATGACCCAGAGGATTTTCCAGCCTTGGCCTAATGCAACTGCTGTGGGGAATTGCCTTTGTGGGTCAAATTGGTACCAAACCAGCAAAGGTCTTTGAATTGATTTGCCTTTCTCTGTTCTGAGTGCATCAAACTGCTTGAAATGTAAATTTAAATTAAGCTTTTGCTCATGTATTATAAAAGGGCAGTGTATTTCAAAGTAACTGTTGAATAATGTGTTTGGGGAATAACCTTTGTGACTTCATTTCTTTCAAATGGAAAATAAAGCAAGCAAATAAATGTTGACTCAGTGTGTATTTTGAATAAGTGTCTGTTGTGGTGATGGATGAACTGCATGTGAACCTGACATTTTAATGAGAAATGTTTGTGATTAACATTGCTGTAGTGAGTGGTTTAAGTACAGTAGCATGACTGGGTAACCGTTTCAAAGAAGCTTAATGTTGGTAGATCTCTACACCCAGCCTTAAAGTATGAAGCTGAAGTGTTGAAAGTTAGTGTAAATGATCAGACTGCCACTAGGGGGTGTCTTAAGACCATTTTGAATGTTGAACCAGCATGAATACTAATGCATTTGTAAACTTCATCTGAATACATTGATTCTGAAATCTTATTCGTACTGCTCCCAGAAAAGCAGTGAAAGTTTACACAGACCCTGAAACATGATTTTGTGGTCTTTATACAGCACTAGCTCAAATGGCTCTTGGTATTCATTTCACGAAGAGAAATGGTGTATGGCGAATAAAGTCAGTGATGGCACGTCTTGTGGTATGTGACGTGATTCTGGTGCCAAACTTGTGGCATGGTATGGTCTCTTTTAAATATGAAGCTGGTATGACATTTCTTTTTTGTTTGGGGTAGGCCTCTGTTTTTGAATGTATAAGCTTATTTGCTTACCACATTTATGCAAGCCAGCAGCTCCTGCTCTTTTTGTCTGTAGCTTGTACAAGCAGGCATGTTCGGTGTTGACCGATTTTGAGGGCAGGGGGCTGCTTGTGTTTTTATCAATGTTTCACTGGTTAACTTGGAAAGTCAAAAATGACTTTGCTATGGTCATCTCATACTAAAATTAAAGCTATAATTTGAGCAAATGTGTTCAATATTCAAAGGCTAGCAGTGTATGTATGCAATGTGAAAGTGCTGGTTAATTTTTTAGTTGTTCAAATACATTCTTTGGATAGTGCATTGAGTTTAATGCCCTACACCACTACCTGTCTAGCAGCCTGGCCAGTATAAAGGCTGAAGGCTGAAGTTAAATTTGAAGGTTGAGATGAACAAGTCATTAATTTTCATAGATTGTGGCTTGGTAATTGGAAACATTTTGGATACTAAGATCACTTTCTCTTGATTCTACAGAATGGCATTTTTTTTTAAAAGTCAAAGTGAACTTTGACCATATACAAGTTTACATGGAAACGAAATGGTGAGAGCTCTGCATCTGTAGTGTATATATACAAATATTTAGAAGAAATAAGATTGGTTTGAGACATTGTTTTGACAGTAGCAAGTACTTTTTTGTAGCTGGATGCATTAATTAGTTGTCTACAAACACAATGTATTTTATGTTTATCATAGTGAATACTACAAGCTTCTTGACCTAGTAGTTTACTGTGACAGTCATTTATTGGAGGTCTTGACTGTTTAATCATGTCAGTTGCTGCTACTGGTGTTGTCTCTAAAACTGCTCTTAACAGTTGGGAAGGCTTCTCCTTACCCTCATTTGCTTCAAACCAAGACATCTTGAAGGCACAAGGCAAGAACCTGAACTTTTAGCTTCTGGATCCTCCTCTTTTGTCTGAGTGCAGTCATACGATATGTGCTGTTACTCTTTGAAAAGTTTGTTTTAGTGGATTGGGTCTAATCCATGTGGCTGTGATAATGCTGAAGGGATTGTAAATGTTGGGCTTGAGTGTTTTCTGTACATTCTTGGGGCTATTTTCTGGAGAAAGTATGTGATGACTCAGTGTAAGACATGTAGGTGTCTGCTCATTGGGACTGACTGAATCCAGATGCAGAAAATGTGAAAATATGCAGGTGTACACGACCTTTTCTGTAGCTAAGGCCTGACACCCCACCCACCCTATTCTGGACTGCATCTTTTTAAAGCTCCAATATGTTTTTCTTGTTCAACAGTACTGTAGAGATTTCATGAAATATGTAGATAATAGACTTTGCTATATTAACTTCATGGAGATTTAGTCTATGAATGCACAGGTATATACTAATTCTGCTTATGCTTTGGAGAGTACCATATAAAATAGCTTGAACTGAATAAGCTTTGACACAGTTGAGATAGGGATTTTTAATAATGAATGAGAAGTAAAGCTCCCTATTTACAATTCTTTAGCTCACTAATTTTGAGCTTTTGTACAGTCGGCACCGGAAAGTGCTTTTTTTAATCACATACAAATATTAAAATTATTTGAATGGGGAAAATCAGATTTTATTTGATATTTTGTCCTTGAAAGCAATTCATAGTTCAGCTTCTGGCAAAACATTTGTTTGCTTGTGATTACCAGTGCTAAGGGGTGATGGGACATTCAAATGTCCAGGGCTTCCAAACCTGCTCCTAAAGATCTATATTGGTGCAGGACCATCTGTTTGTGATACATTTTTGATGTAGTAAGCTTCTGAATTTAGTGTCAGTGATGTATTATGTAATGATTTTGGCCCATTCTTCCACACAAACGGTCTTAAAATCCCGATTCCATACATTTTCTATAGGATTCAGGTCAGGTGATTGACTTGGACATTCTATCAACTTTATTTTCTTTCTCTGAAACCAATTGAGTTTCCTTGTGTGTGAGTTTGGGACCATTGTCTTGCTGAAACATCCACCCTCGTTTCATCTTCATCATCCTGGTAGAAGGCAGCAGATTTTTATCAAGAATGTTTTGGTACATTTTCCATTAACCCTTCCTTCAATTATATGATAGTAAAATCAAAACATTTGCAGCATGTTAAATGGGAATATGGCAAATTCATTAGCAACCTTGAATCCAGAAGAGCAACACAGACGACTGGAAATGAAATAGGATAGGAAATGGTCTGATGTACAATATGGTACATATTATAATATATACATATACATGTATGTTTATAAATTATATCGTTAGCAAGACCTTATTTCACTTGTCTTGAACTTGAGTTATTTCTTTGTGGACTTACCATTTAGTGATCATAATGTATATGTTGAAATAAGCACGCTTTCTTCTTGTTTCATTGCGGTGCATTATGTAGGGTAGATTGTTATTTGTGTCTACAAAGCAAGAGGCCGTATCAAAGTCTTAACCCTCATCAATTAATAATGGGCGGCAAATCAATCACGGCTGTAGGGCTATTGGAACACGGCATACTTCAGCTGTGGTGGAATGGAGAGCCAATCAGCAGGACCCATTTTCATTATTAATGCAAAAGCCCTGGGCCTCTGAGCTCACCACCCTGCAGGGTTTAGAACAGTGTCAGCTCAGCGTTCCTTTCCTGCATCTCTGGTCTTTTGTTTGATTTAACTTCACCACTAAAAGCTTGAGGATGTCAAGCCTCTCACCCATACTATTTTAAAGCTGTTTCCACAGTACAATATCAGTATCACAGTTATGTACTTAAACTAGCTGGACAATTATGAACTGTGGCCAACCTAAAACCTAAAATATTGTTAGGGCAGTTTACAGTAGCTCCATTAGGCAACCAATCCCTTCCTAAATGAGAAATACAGTCCAGCAGAGAAATCTTTTTTCTAACATGCATTTTGAAAGTCATGGTGCAGAGGTACATGCAAGGTGTTGGTTACACTGGGAGAAATATTTATTTTTCCCCTGCTGAAATTTTAAGTTTGCTAACTTACAAAAAAATTTGCAGTCTCTAATTCATGAGGTAGTTTCATTTTTATGGAGAGAGACAGAATATCAACCAAAAATCAGGAAAAAATGTCATATTTATAAATTTCTTTGCAAGAAGTATTTGAAATATTTGATCTCCAAGCAAAACATGACTTAGTGCTGGGTGGAGAATCCTTTGTTGGCACAGCAGTGATGTTTCATGTAGTCGGTCACCAGGTTTGCACACGTCTCAGGAGGGATTTTGGCCCACTCCTCTTTACAGAAACTCTAAATCCTTTAGGTTTCTTGACTGCTGCTTGGCTGAAACTCGACGCTTCAGCTCCTCCACAGATTCAGCTCCTCCACAGGACAGGTGTGCTTTAAACACATAACGAGTTGAGATCAGGAGTATCTGTAATTGATAGATTGATTGTAATCTGTGTGTAACATGGACACACAGCCAGTCTGTGGGAGCCAGAAGTGATCCTGATCCTGAGA
Source organism: Hemigrammopetersius urotaenia (assembly GCA_037974485.1). Taxonomy (NCBI): domain Eukaryota; kingdom Metazoa; phylum Chordata; class Actinopteri; order Characiformes; family Alestidae; genus Hemigrammopetersius; species Hemigrammopetersius urotaenia. The sequence goes on from JBBPDC010084648.1 coordinate 8,317, forward strand.
AGTGGGAGCCTCTGGTTTGATGTCCGTTTTCTATTTCCTGAAGTCCACAATGATCTCCTTGGTCTTAGTTGTGTTCAGGAGCAGGTTGTTGTCTGTGCATCATGCTGTCAGCCGTTCCTCTACATCTCTGTAGGCAGACTCATCCTCCCCAGAAATAAGCCCTATTACAGTGGTGTCATCTGCAAATTTCACAATGGTGTTGCTGTGGTGAGTGGGGCGCAGACATGTGTGTACAGAGAGAAGAGCAGGGGGCTCAGAACACAGCCCTGAGGAGTGCCTGTGCTGATGCTGATGGCCAAGGAGATGTGGGGGCCCACCCTAACCCTCTGTGTGCGATCTGTCAGGAAGTCTTTAATCCATTAGCAGGTGGAATGTGGGAATCGAAGGGCTAACAGCTTACGAACCAATCTGTGAGGGAGGATGTTGTTAAAAGCAGAACAAAAATCAATTAAGAGCATATCTCCCTTGCAACTCCAGGTGGGACAGGGTAGCATGAAGAGCAACAGCAACACTGTCCTCAGTAGACCTTTTAGCCTTGTAAGCCTATTGGTACACTTCGAAGGTGGGAGGGATGAGGGACATTATATGGTGCAATCGTCTCTTAAAGCACTTCATCAGCACCGGGGTGTACGCTATGGGCTGATAGTCACTCAGGCATGTTATGAGTGATTTCTTTGGTAATGGGACTATAGTGGAATATTTCAGACAGGGTGGGACTGAGGCCTGAGACAGTGAAAGACTGAAGATCTTTGTAAAGATCCCAGCCAGCTGCTCTACACAGTTCTTCAGCACAAGTCAAGGAATGCCATCAGGACCTGCTGCCTTCAGGGCATTGACCATTTGGAGCAAGCGTTTTACCGCATGCTCCTCCACCCTAAAGGTGGGGGTGATATTATTGTTGTGGTCTGCTGCTGCAAGTGTAACGGCTGCCTCTGGTAATTCTACCTCACACTGTGCAAAGAAGTGGTTCAGCTCCTCTGCTGTTGAGGCACCTCTTTCAGCAACTCCATGACTGGTCCTGTAGTTTGTTATGTGCTGCACTCCTTGCCAGACCTGCCTGATGTTGTTACTGTCCAGCTGCTCCTCAATCCCCCTCCTGCACTCTTAGCCATTCTGATGCCTTTTTTCAGATTGGTTCATGCCACTCTGTAAAGGGGCTTATCACCAGACTTGAAGGCAGTATTCCTCTCCTTTAATAGCTGCTGAACCTGTCTTGTCATACAAGGCTTCTGGTTTGGATAGACACGGATATATTTCCCCACTGTGACAGTGTCAATGCAAGTCCTGATGTAGCTCAATACACTGTCAGTGTAATGGTCCAGGTCTGGATGTTCAAAAATAACCCAGTTAGTCAAAGTAATCCTGCAGCTGCAGAGAGGCATCATCAGGCCAGGTTGTAATGGTTCTTGTGATAGTAGGAGCAGATTTACAGAGAGGGGTGTATGCAGGAATCATCAGCAGTGACATTTGGTCAGACTGGACCAAATGGGGAAGTTGTTTGGCTCTGTATCCTAGCTGGATGTTTGAATAGATTTTATCTAGTGTGTTGGCTCCTCTGGTAGCACACTTCATGTGCTGGTGGAGTTTGGGGAGCACCGCTTTTAAGTCTACGTAATTAAAGTCCCCCACAAAAATGGACACTGCATCAGGATACTGGCTCTGTTGCCTGCTAATGCTGCTGTAAAAGCCGAGTTAGCATTAGCAGCTGGTGGTATAAAAACGATGATCATTACCACATTAAACTCCCACAGTAAGTAGCTGGGTCTACTTATTTCACTCAATGAAATGCAAATCAATTTGCATTTACATTTACAGCATTTATCAGACGCTTTTATCCAAAGCGACTTCCATTACCTAACTACAGGGGACAGTCTCCCTGG
>JBBPDC010084659.1:0-10195 GCA_037974485.1 Hemigrammopetersius urotaenia
TAAAGATATATAAAGATAGAAGTATCACTGTACAAGAGGGTTATCTACAAAGGATTTTTTTTAAATACAAGTACTTGTACCTTTTAATATTGCACATTTGAATATTTCACATTATAGTATTATTGACCATTTTGATTATACATTTTTAGTATTGCACATTACATCAACATATAGTAATGTTGATGTAATGCTGTACTTTATATAGTGCTAATGCTGCATTAATATTACACAGTATTTTAGTTATATAGTGTTAATGCTGTATTAATGTTATATTGTCTTTTAGCTACATAGTATTAAACTTGTTGTGTACAGCTATAAATAAAATTGTAGGCAGATGTAAACAGAAATTTCACTTCATTTAGCTTTTATTTATTTTAATTAAATTCTAATTGCCAAAAAATAGTGCACACATATGACAAATCATTTAAATAAATAAACAAACGTTAAAAGGCAAATTGTTCAAGGTAGAGGGTGTACGATAATATCAGCAGGTGTTTGGGACAGATGTTGAGATGTGACTGATGTTTCAAACTGCTTTATGATGATTTATTGTTATCTGGAGGAGCAGAAGACTTATGTTAAACTCTCGTTTTACCTCATTTTCAGTTTATATCATTATTCCTTAAATGTATTATTTTTATCATTAATGAAATAATTACAATAAATTATTTCTGATGTGGTGGATGCAGTCCCATGTTGTGCCTTTAATAAATGTTTATTTATCGATATCAGCCTGCTGATCCCACATCAGTCCATTCTGAGCAGAAAACATTTTCATGCTGCAGATTGTTTTACAGAATAAACCACCCCACCACAAACTGTCCAGTAATCAGGCACTATTTACTGATTACATACAGATAATCAAATCTAAACATGTAAAAAAAAATAAATAATAATAACAAATGAACCACACCCAAACACTTTTCCCGCCATTCTGCTGTTTTTCACCACACACCCACTCATCACAGTTCAACGTTTAATATACAATCGCCGGGCATTAAAATCCAAAATATAGCTCAAATCAGGCGGATTAAAATAAAGAACATTAAACCAGTTTCTGACCTTGCTTTCATCAAAACCACAAAACAGAACCAAATAAAAATAAAAACTGAAATCAATCCAATTAATAATTTTTTTTTAATCCAAAATGAAAAAATTTATATTTTTGACAGAAAATTCCCAACACTGTAATACATATATAAATAGATACACAGAGATGCGCAGGAGTGTGATCAGGTCTTTTGCCCTGCTTCGAGTTCAGTTTTCAGACCAGGGAGAAATGGATCAAATCGGACAATATTGACAGAAACATAACATATGTTCATGAATTTAAAATTACTTTTTAAAAATAAAATTACCTGCATGTTAAATTTGGTTCCTCTGACAATCCCAAAATCTTACTTCAAAAGTGTGAGCACCCAGAACACAAATACCACTAATATCACTGATATTACAATATATCACAGATCAGCAATGTAAATATTACCCTTGTCCAGCATTAAAATCCAAAATATTGCTCAAATCAGGCAGATTTTTACATGTGCAGAAAAAGCAGAAACTCCATTTCATGCATTTCCCTGCTGAAGTTCTTCTCTGATAAAACAGCTCCTCTTTTTAGATAAAAAAAGTCCCTGCTACAGCGGCAAAACCGCAAAAACACAAATACTCAAACAATATTAGAAAAAATCTAAAATGCAAATGTTAGTTTAGTTAAACAAACGAATGACAGTGTCTCCTCTCTCTCTTTTAGCTGCAGCTTCATAAAATGGCTGACCTGTTAATCTAAGCCTAGACAAACTTCTCCTCCTTCCAGCAACCAAGACCAGGCAGAGACCGGATCAGACCAGACCGGACCGAGATCAAGACCATAACGAGACCAGACCATAAAAAAGGTAAATTAGTGTTTGTGATGATCAGAGTTTCAGAGCTGATTTATGGGCCTGTTCTCAGTCCAGCTGGAGCCTCTGCAAGTCCTCAAATTCACCAAGTTCGTACGATTCCCCCCCCCCCCCCCAAAATGAACTAAAATAATGAGTTTAATCCTGGGCTCAGTTAAACTGCATGTTAAAGTGAGCAGAAGCTGCAAATAGCCTTGAAATGGAGCTGCTCACCTGAACCCAGAGCCTGGACCTTCTAACTCCAGAATCCCATCCCAAATGTCGAACCCATCCCAAAGGTCAAACCCGCCGGTGGAGGTCGAGGGCAGCTCCGCATCCATCTCTGACCCGAAAACGCGTCCAGTATCTCACTTTCAAGCAGTTTTGGGGGCAATAAAGGCGGGCGAGAGAATTTATACCAAAAACGCAACAAATAACGTCCAAAAACGTCACAAAACGGACAACCAATAGAATCCGGGCGCCGTTTCGGAATGGCGGCGGCGCCGGAAACGATCCGGATCGGCCGGAATTCTGTTTTTGGGAGGAAAATCGAATTCGGAGAGACAGGAGCCAGGAGGAAGTCTGCTGAAGGGAGATGGGGCTCCCGCAGGACATTTTTAAAGTAATTTTTAATTAGTTAACGTGTTCGGAATAAAATGCTCAGAATTAAAACGACAAAGATTAAAAAAAAAAAAAAAACAGGAAGAAAAACAAACCTTTAGCTCCAAGGCGCGGGGCTCTGAGTCCAGCAGTGATGCGCCTCCATTCATCTCACACACAGCTGCACTTTCACTCTGACTCACTCTCTTCCGCACCAACCAACACGACCAAACACACACACTCACGGACTCACACGCTCTCTTTCCAGTCTCTTATTCACTACTCTTATTATAATTTTCTTTATTTCTGAAAAGACACATCATCTAATTCATTAGCGCCCTCCTCCCTCTCCCTCTCTCTCTCTCTCCCTCCCCCGTCACTCCCCTTCGCTTGCCCAGAGAAAGAGAAAAAAACTGCAGAGTCAACTTCCGCCTTGCTCTGTTCCAAATGTATGTCACTCACACAGACCGGTTACACCAAAACTCTGAAATTTTTATAGATTTTTTCAAATTTTGTCAATATTTTTGAAGTTTTTTCAGAATCAGGTTTGCCGTGTCTTTCTGACGCTTTCATTTTTTCATCCTCATCAGTCTTCCCGCCTGTAGAGACACGTGATCTTTCATCATCTAACCTTATTTGACTTAGTATCTCACACACACACACACAAATACACACACATACACAGTTCACCAACTGTCAGAGAGCAGCTGACAGTGAGATGAAATGACTCAAACCTCACGCAGTAAAACTGTTCTCACTACAAACAGCTGATCTACCTTAATGAAGAGCTGGATGTGGTCTGAGGGTAAGATAAGTTTTGGGTATGTGTTTAAGACACAGTATGACTTACTGTCAGCTGTTAAAATGAACTGAACTTGTTTGTGTCATTTTTTGAATGGACCAATAGAAACGTTCCAAGGTGATGTTTGGTTCCCTTCCACTGAAAGTCGAGTGTTTTCTGGTGAAGTCAGAGTTTTGGAGATATGAGGTTTGATGTGGAGCACATTTTACAGATAAATATTCATGAGGGGTCTGTCAGCTTTAAGTCTAATCCTGGGCTCACTTGAGATTCACCATGGAAACGGAAACACAGTCCAGGACTTAATTCTTGACCAGCAAAAAATGAATGCATGAAATTATGTTAGTGTGTGTGTGTGTGTAAGCATGTGAAAGTGTGTGTGTGTGTGTGTGCGCGCGCGCGTGTGTGTGTGATGTGGTTAACTTTACTTAGAATAAAGGAAGAGAAAGAAAATCAGAGACTGTGTTTGTCTAAACTGGTAAAGTGGGTTTGGAAATGTGTGTGTGTGTGTGTGTGTGTGTGTGTGTGTGTGTGTGTATGTGTGAGTGAGACGTCCAGCAGGAAGAGCACTGAGACAGCAGTGGGTGGAGACGAGGTGAATCAACCGTTAGGCTTTCTTACACACACACACACACACACAAATACACACACACACAAACACATTCTGTATTACTACTGTATTTGTAAGGACATTCCACTGACTAGTGTAATACTCTATTTGTGCAACACACCTACGCATGACCCCTGACTTTAACCTCAGTAACCAAAAAGCTCTTTGTGCTAAAAAAAAAAGAGGTTGTGGTGAAAAAGCACATCCTTGTGGGAGGACCAGCTACATGTCCTCACTGCTGCATAACTGTTTTTCTGTCATTTTGAGGACAACTGGTCCAGCAGGTTAAGTACTGATATTCCAACTGAAATACTGATGCGCCCACCTTAAACAATGCACCTTAAATACTGATGTTCCTGTTATTGGTGAGGAGCTTTATGGGGCAGCTCCCCACTCGGAATCTGAGAAAGAACCCAGGCATGCAGTAAAATACGAGCTGAGCAATTGTGACGTTGAGGGTGCAAGGTGAGCGCACTCCTGCTGTGCCACAGCCTGATTACCTAGGGGGTGATAGTCGAGGAGTAAAGCCAAAGGAAGAAACAGTAAGGCAACTAATGGTGGACTTGGACCAGGCTCAACTAAAAGGTTCTCCCGAAGAAAGGTTCCTTTTTATTAGAGATATGAAGGAAAACTCAGATAAAGAAAAAACTTGAGAGGAGCAAATTAGTCCCAAGTGAGAAAAGGAATGAGAGCAGGGGAGAGTGGAGATAAATTTCTGTTTGGGTTTTGTATAATGTGAGGGGTGAACTGCATCATACAAAGACCACCTGCAGGTGCCTCTAAAATGAATTATGAGATGTAGGTGCTAGTAATAATCAACAATCAATGCCCTTCTCCCCCTCCTTCTCCTCCCAGCCAGGGTAGGAGATTGGCCCTTTATAAGACCCTTTCTAGGAACATCCCTAATTCCTAAGCCGTGTGTAAAGGATGAGCTTGGGATCAAGAATGTGGCAGGCTGGGACCCTTGTGTTCCCCTCTGGGCTGTAGCCCTCCCAGTCAACCAAATACTGAGTGGCACCCCTGACCCACCATTTATTCAGGATACACCTGACTATGCAGGCTGGAGACTCTCAAATAATGCGGCACTAAAGGTGGGTTCGGCCAGTGAGCCAGTTCCATGTACACCAAGTTCTTATCATCCGTCCAGAGCAGGAACTGGTCGCCTTCAAGCCTGTGTTTCCACTCCTGCAGAGCCAACTTCACCACCAAGAGCTCCCAATCCTTCACAAATTAGGTAGTGCGAATAGCAGGTGCTTGGGTGGAGTTTGCCATGAGTGCTGGCCCACTGGAAAAGCACCACCCAAATGCCTACATCGGAGGCATCAACTTCAACAATGAAGGACAGGTGGGGGTCGGGCAGCTGTAGGATGTACAGCTGTGGACAGCCACAACTTCAGCTCATTAACGGACTCCTGGGTCTCTGTCATTCACTGGAACCACCCTGGTGATTTTCCGCTGAAATTCCGCACAAATTGTTAGAAGGTGTTTGGATACCACGAAGCCCAGGAAGGTGCACAACTGAACATGGAACACGAACTTTAAAAGTTTAACAAAAATGTGGTGTTCTAAGAGGAGCTGGAGACCCACCTAACATGCACTGCATCTAGTTAGAACAACACATAGTTGTCCAGGGCTTCCCTCAGGATCTTGTTTATGAAGTGATATAAGACGGCAGGCGCATTCATCAAACCAAAGGGCATCACAAGGTACTCTCAGTGCCCAGATAGAGTGAAGGCCATCTTCCACTCGTGATTTTCATGGATTTGAACATGGTCGTAGGTGCTGCGCAGGACCAGCTAGGTGAAAATAGAAGCCTGCAGTGTCTTCGAGGCTGAGGGCACGATTGGTAGAGGATGATGATCCTTAATCATGATTTTTGTTCAGACCCCAGCAGTCAACACCGGGGCACAGGTCCCCATCCTTCTTTCCTACAACGAAGAACCCTGCGAAAGAGGAAGCGGTGGAGGGCTGTGTGAATCCAATCATCCATTGATTTCCATTCAGAACTGGACAAAGAGCATAACTGGCTCATGAGTGATGTAGACCAGGCATGAGATCAATGTCACAGTCGCATGCTGTGTGCACCAGTAAGTGATGGGTATTATGCTTGATGAAGACCTCAGTGAGGTCCCAGAACTCTGGTTGATTGCCGGGCTTAGCGGGAGCACTGGATGGGGATAAAAAACGGAGAGACTCTGAGGCTCAGTCATTGCCAAGCAGAACTTATAACAATGGGGTCCTCAGGTGGCCACAGCAAACAGGGGCCAGTCAAAGTAAAGTAAAAGTAAACTGGCCCCTTATAGTCACGTGTGAACACACCACAGTGTGAACAATTTCTTTCTAAGCATTTAACCCATTTACCAGTGTGTGGGGATGTTACCTTGCTCAAGGGTACTTCAGTGGTGCAACCAGCAGTCCTGAAATTCGAACTTCGAAATTCGAAGGTGCAACTCCCTAACCACTAAGGGTGTACTCACACTAGGCACGGTTGCCCTGAACCGGGCCCAAGTACGATTGTCCCCCCTCCCCACTCCCCCTCTGGCCCGCACTCACATTAGATTTCTGCATTCGTGCCGGAGCACGCTTACGTCATTATGGTGCGATGGTTTCAGGATAAACAGGAAGAGCGGCGCTCTCGCTGAACGCAGTGGAGTCCATCGCTCTGTTTACTTTTTTGATAGTAATTTTGAGTCGTTTGGTCTGCGGTGGTCCACAGCCCCCTCACAGCCTGTTGGCATGAAAAATGGTTTTGGAGCGTCGCAAAACATGGCATCATGCATCATGATCCGTGCTCCAGCGCGGTTAGTGCTCATACTACATGCGAACCGCGCCCAAGTCCAACTGAACCGTGCTCTGGCACACCTCTTCCAAGCGGACGGGCAAAACGAACCGTGCCCGGGCACGGTTCAGAGCACTCACACTAGTCAAACGAACAGCGCTTTGGTGGTCAAACGCACTCGGGCACGGTTCAAACTGTCTAGTGTGAGTACACCCTGAGCCACCAGATGCCCTAACCCGTAAAGTGTGGTGCTGTAACCAAGGGAAGCCCATTTTAAGGGGTTAAGTGGGAGCGGGCACCATGGACAGGCTGATTAGCTTGCTAATCACCAAAAGACACCATAGGTAGCTGCTGCCAAGGTTGCATCCATGAAGTTATCCACAGCCCCTGAGTCTATGAAAGCCATGAGGCAAATCAGGGCTCACAATTAGAGTGGCTGTGAGGAACACCCCAGAGGGGTGGGAAGGAGGGAAAAGGCCAATCATGGAACCCGTGATGGGTTCTATCTTTTTCCACTAGCTCATGAGAGATAGTGTTGGTGCCCAAGGGGCCACAGTAGAGACACGCTCCCCCCTCATTCATATGGGTCTACCTCCAATTACTAATTGGACAACCATGTGTGCCCTACCTTCATTAGCTCAGCGGTGCCTGAGCAGGACCCCAGCCACAAAATGGATAGGGCTGAAGGGGATGAAACCATGCATGGTGTGCATGGACCAGGACAAGGTTCAGCTTGGTTTCCCCAGACAAGGGTCTCACAAGCTAGGGCTCACCCTGTCAAAAGAGAGAAGATTACAGCAACCTTTACTCTGTCAGGAGAAAATTGGGAGGGCTGCTGATCAAAGGCCAGAGAGTCAGAAGCCCCTGCAGTGCCCCATTGCCATCAGACCTCTCCGGGACTAGGAGGTGTGGCTGTAGGCCAGGGATTGGTTAAGGAGCTTCTGGGGGAGTGGGCTCAGCGAGAGCTGTACTGGCCTGTAGCTGTGATGTTATTTGCTGCACAACCTGCTCATGCCGTCAGTGGCTGTGCCCTGGCTGGCCAGACCTCAACTCCCTCTTCTGGCTCCACTTCTTTTTAAAGTCTTTCTGTAATGAGCGAGGAGGCTTATGAGGCAGCTACCCACTCTGAATTTGAGAAAAAACCCAGACATAATGGGGTTAATAATGCTTGCCACCATCTGGACTCGTGCTTGTAGCCTGAGCAGGTGTAAAACTCCACCACCAGCTGGCCTTGAACTTGCATTGTTGTCATAAGGCGAGTGCACTCCCACTGCACCATGGTTGCGGGAGTACCTAATGGTGGACCTGGACCAGGCTCAATTAAAAGGTCCCCCCAAAGAAAGGTTCCTCTTATTATAGATATGAAGGAAACTCCGAAAAGGGAACAACACGAGAGGACCAGATTAGTCCCAAGGGAGAAAGCCTCTAGGGACAAAATCTGCAATAGGAATGAGAGTAGGGAGCTAAACTTTACTAATTTACCAGCTGGGTTTTGAATAAGAACCATCACGAAATACAGTGTAATCAAAATATGTACTGTGCTCACGCTGACAGGCTGTGTATAATGTGATGAGCGAACCACCTCACCAGATGAGGATTCAAGCTGTGTTTTTTTGGACCACCGCAGGTGAGATTAATGGTTATTGATTAGTAGAGGCAGGTACTGGTAATAATCCGAGGGGAGACTTCCTCCCCCTCCTTTTCTTTTCAGCTAAGGCGGAAGCAGTAGTCTCTGGTCTACCACTAGAGGCCCCTTTCAGTTCCACCTTAAATACCGCAGTGAAGCAGCTAAAACACTGATGTTCCATGTTAAACATAGCAGTGAAGTTTGTGTGTTTTACGTGATTTAATATCAACATTAAAGCCCCAGTTCACTCTGATGGTACACTCTGATTGGTCTAGGTTCTCCTGAGGTCGTTATTAGTTTTCACAGCAAACAAAACACACTGCCAAGTGCAAGTTTTGCCAGTTGCTAAGTGACTGCCATCTCTCCGCTGCTACTGATTTGTTAGTGATTTTTTTTAGTGTCCAGAACTGGATGTGAAGCCCTCCAAAAACATTATTAAATAGTCCCCTTCCCCACCAACCTGGAGCTTCACTGCGGCCAATAGTGAATAAAACAGCTGTTATTTGTGTGGGAGACATCTTGCTCCATTAACAACCATTGTAAGGAAATCTGTAAAGAGTCTCTAAAATTAACTGGGTGTATTTAACACAAATACAGCTGTTTTATTCACTAGCAACCCCCAGTAAAGCTCCATGTGTCTGAGTGTTTATATGGATGTTGACGATGGTAAAATATGGGAGAATTTCATGAAATAACTATCCCTGAGGGGGATTTTAGAGGCAGATGTCTGGTTCATCTCCACTGTTCTAAAACCAAACCCCACTCTGAACCTCTCTGTTCACCTTAAACACAGAATTATGGGGGATTTTGGCAAGTGGGGAATTTATCTTCACTGCTCTCAGTGTGAAAATCCAGCCTTTTATGTCACACCCAAAAAGCGAGGTTTAGAGCCAAATGCTCCTCGGTTTCTGTTCTGAGATGCTGTAAGGCTTTTTTACATTTAAATAGAAACACATTTAATTAAAAATTTTGTTGTTAATTTCTCCTACAGGAAGACGACTCCTGGGTTTGGAACATTTCACACACCAATGATCACATTATGTTCATAACCTGTGGTGTCAAATTTCATCAGCGCATACATGTGTGTTTACGTGTGTGCGACACCAGTTTAAACCTGCTGGAACTGACGGGGCAACTTTTGGCTGTCTCTGCCGGGGAATATATGTTAGAAATCTGGTGGTTACCAGAGACTTCATGGTACTTTCCCCGGACACTCTCACTGACTGATCTAAGATCAGCTCATAGTTACCACTTTAACCACCGAAATGACCCGTACAGCACACAGACACTCTCCTGTTTGGCCCAAATGACACAACCTCTGGAAAGACACTGAACCAGAACATTGAATACTTATAAATAATAAAAAATATGTTTTTACACCTATATGTCAATTCATAAATTATATTATAAAGTGCAATAATGTGTATTGTGTCCCCAGTGTGTTCCAGTAAATAGTTACTGTGTGTTAAATGCAGTAAATAAACGGTGATTGCTTAATGCAGTAAATAAACAGTATTGTGTGTTAAATGCAGTAAATAAACAGTGATTGCTTAATGCAGTAAATAAACAGTGATTGTGTGTTAAGTGTGAATAAGTGTGTAACTTCTTTACACTCAGCACTTCTGAACTGTTCTTCAGCTGGACACGAGAAGGTTGTGTGTAAATTCTGGTGTAGGTTTGTGTGTATTTTGGTCTTTCAGTGTATATATTTTTTATATTTGTTTTCATTTATATGTTTGGTTGTATATTATGTGCCTGTGTGTGTGCACGCCTGCTAGTTGTGTTTGGTGGTGAGGACTTAACATACAGTGTCTGCCCCTCCATGAGGGAAGTGTGTGTGTGTGTGTGTGTGTGTGTGTGTGTGTGTGTGTGTGTGTGTGTGTGTGTGTGTGTGTGTGTGTGT
>JBBPDC010084690.1:0-10194 GCA_037974485.1 Hemigrammopetersius urotaenia
CTCTCTCTCTCTCTCTCTCTCTCTCTCTCTCTCTCTCTCTCTCTCTCTCTCTCTCTCTCTCGCTCTCTCGCTCTCTCTCTCTCGCTCTCTCTCCCTAAATTATTAAATCTTCTGGAACGTCTCAGCTCCATGGCCTCTGTGTCCTTACACACAGAAGTAGGTCACAGTGTGCACATACATACAAATTCAGATGTACACCTCTGCTCCCTCTTTGCAGGGCATGTATTGTCATTCTGTTAAAAAGAGTGCTTGATAAACACTGATTCATTTTATGCGTATCCTCATATTTGGATTGAATTATTTGATGACAAATCCAGTTTACATAGTTTCTCGCTTACCCCAAATGTGGTCATGTTATCACATTTCTTTAGTTAATTTGGCTAAAACCGCATATTCCCACTTCTGCGGCAAATGATTTACCATATACAGTATTGTTTTAGGGACCTGCACAAATTGTTTAAAGCCATTTTCTTCAGTGTGTGATAATGTATCTTTCTGCTGGCAAAGTTTATATTGTGTGGTGAGATCACAGGTTCGGTTCCAGATTCTTACTCGATTCCTCCAGCCATTGGATTTATGAAACTCCATCAGCAGCTCCTGATTTCATTTAATGAAGGACTGATTTAAACAAATTTGGTTTCTGATGGAAACTACACATAATACTGGACTTCCACAAGGAACACATTAAAATACTGTGCATGAAATGACTATTTGTGTTGATTATTTTTAGTTTTAGTCTAGTTTTTTTTTTAGTAAATTTTAAAATATTATTTGTGCAGGTGCTTAAGCCCACTGACGAACATTGAGAAAATACACTGGCGCCTGTGTTCTGTAATAAGTGCACTCTGTATGTACTACAATTTCTTGGGAGGATTGATAAAATTGTCATCAGCCAGGATTTTGTGTATTTGGGAACATGATCGACTAAATTTAGCTGGTATTAGTGGTGTACACACTTATCTAGATGGCTTCATTATCTGTTTGTGTAATTGGCTTTGTTGATCCAGTGGGAAAAGTAAAGATGCATACTTTGGACACCATGCACATGTGCATTCCATATCGGATCCTACAGTCATTGTCATTTGTTTCAGAGAGACTCCAATACATAAAAATATTGTGGTTTTTATTTTCCATGGACCAGCTAAGTGATATATCTAAACAACTCTGCTTTCTGTTTTAGAAGGATAATGTGTACTATACAAACTGCAGATTGTTTACTGGTTGTGCTGTGACAGTGTAGGGAGTGTGTGGGGCTTTCTGGAATTTGAGTGCCTGGATTTAAGCACACACATCTGTAACTACACAGACACATATGGCTCTCTCTTTTCACTTCCTACAGTTGTTCGGATGTTTACCTACACACATCTTTATGGTTAGTTGAGAACTCTGTGTATGAGGGAGAGGGAGAGAGGGAATGTGCAGTAGGCCCTCAACTAGATCTGAGGTATTGGATTTCCTCCTCATTTAAGGAATGTATGTGTGTGTGTTGTGTAGAGCAAAAGAAAGAGCTTTTGTGTGTGTAAAAGAGACAGAGCAGGAGTTTTTTTAAAACCCCATTTTGCCTTGTCTGTCAAGTATGTTGTGTAATTTAATGGTGTGTTTGCTTGTATGTGTGTGTGTATGTGTCTGACGTGCATGAAATGGCCTATAACCCCTCCAAGTATCAGCGATGTGGCCGTATCCAAAGAATTTACGTTCAACCACAGGGCCTCTGTATGGTGCAAGGGGAAGAGGAGGGTTTCTAGGTCAGTGATACATGATTGAAAAGGTATGTGTGTGTATGTGTAAAACCCCCACCTTTGCCCTCCAGGTACCCCCTGTCTAAACCTCTGTGGAACTGAAAAGCATATTGCTGCCAAACTGCACACTGCAGAGCACTCACTGTCACAAACAGTTTTTATTACACACCGTGAACCCACTCTGTTCCTGTAACTGTAGTAATGTACTGTACCTAAAGCATCATTAAATGCAATTAACGTTCTTCAATAGCTGTATTCAGTACACCAGTCCACTGACCATTACATAGATTCTGTGACCTGTGGGCCATATTTGACTTTGTTATATTTTGTCATTTTTCAGAGGATATATATGCTTCAAATGTACATATGTCCTACTTAGGTACAACCAACAGTTTAACAGACAGCAATAGGTGACGAACAGCAACATTATCATCTTTAACATAAGAACTCTTTAACATAAATTCAGCTTAGAGAGTTTAAATATTATGTTATGTTTGAAAATAAATGGGATTTTCATGTGACTATCATATCCTTAGGGAATTGAAAATGATATGAAATGGGCAACAGATCTACAGGGCTGCAAGAAATTCATAATTTTATCATAGACCTCTAAAATGTGTTATCGCCAAAAACGACCATAAGACAGTATACTGATGTAGTTCATATTTTGTATTTAAATACTTTTCACCATCTATTCCATTTTCAAACTTGTTTAGACTTCTGCTTGGATACTTTTTAGCCCATATATAATTGCAAAGTCAAAATGTAAATGTAGCATCTTTTGATGTGGGTAACAAAAATAGCATCTTCTTCCTCCCTGTATTGTCACTGAAAGATGTGGATTGACCTTTTATGTCATCCTGCCACTGTGCATATGCACACACATATATGTGTTTGTTTTTGAGCCCAATTGATTGATTTTTTTTTCTCCATGTGAATACCTCCAGTTGCGTTAAGGGTTGGAGAAGTCCCCTATAAGTGTATAAGTGGAAGTGAAGCATCATGAAGACCTTTTAGGTGTAATAGACACTTATTGCTGCCACAAAAGTTCTTTTTCCTGAGGAGTCTTTAGAAGACAAAAGAGATGAATGAGCCATATGAATAAAACATTGCTCTCCACTGTGCTGGGATTGCATACGTGAGTGTGTGTGTGCGTGCGTGTGTATGTTTATGTGCTGGAAGCCTCACTGCATGTCAAATCGGTACGACATCATAGTTTTGTATTATAATTTTATTTTTCCCCTGCACCCATAATGGGCTATTTGTGGCAGTGTGGCTCTGCAGTATATCGATCTCAATTGATATCGATAGAAGAAGAGGGCGACTTTACCGTGCAAACATTTCCATGGCAACCTGGGGGCAGCTGGGTGGGGGTAAAACCTGTGCCTCTAATCAGTCAAGGTTGTACACTGACACGTTAGGTGCCCCTCAGGTGCTGTGTATGTACACACATTCTCACTCTCTCCCTCACGTGCGCACTCACACATACTTTTGTTCTTCGTCATAAGGCATTTGATCTGAGACCGGCTTCGCGTTCTGAAGATGAAAGAAGGGCTAACTAATTCTGCGTTCCCCTGAGATACACACACGCTCACACATGCGCACATCCACACATGCGCACACACACGCTTACCCTTTAGCTCTTCAGATGAAAGGCCATGGCCCCATCCTCTTTTCCCACCCCCACTCGCTCCATATCACCTCCCTTTACTATCAGCTTTTTGCCTCTTAGACCATCAAGATGGTCATATTTAGCTTATCCTGTTTTTTTAAAACATTGTAACTCCTCTTCTGTTACTCTTTCACATCATCTGCTCATCAATTCATAAGCATTTTGTGCAATATTTCTCATTTCAATATCTTTCTCTTGTGTGAAATGTTCTGGTACAACATGTCCAATTTTGTGCAATTTTTACAGGTGCAATTTCATTGTGAGCAATTTGTCTTGTTATATTATTGCTGTTTTGTCGATGCCTGCTGCTACAAATCAACTGAGGACACTCTAATGTGTACCTGTATATATGTCAACAGTGTTCATACACACACAATGATATTTAATATTATTTGCATATGCATACAAATGTCTATATTTATATTTTTTGTATTAACAAATGTGTACTTTCAATATATGTATGTGGTTTCAATGTCGAACAGTGCAGAAATACTCAAAAGATAACCAAGGGTGTGTCAGTGGGACAGTTTTACATTTGAATGTATTACAATCATACTGAGCTGAAGCATCATCATATACAATGTTGTATCTTACGAACTGTCAAACATACAGCTGTAATATATAGTACACAAAATCACATTCCTCTGTGTTGTATTGATGCTTTACAAATCTGAAGGATTAATCAGAGCTGTCATGCATTTTTGTAATGGTTGCAGCCCAACAAAAAGTATATCAGGCTTTTTCACCCGAAAGTATTATACTGTGTGTGAATGGGCCTTTTTGCTTACAGAAAAGTGACATGAACAAATCTGCCTCCTGCCACCGCTTTTAACCTTTAAACCTTTTTCAAAGCCATCTTCTTTTTCCTCTCTTCCTTTCCTTCTTCCTAACCACCATAAATAACTCTAGAAATAGAATGAGTCTGTTAATAATTAATTTATTCTTTCTAGAGTACTTTTTCTTCAAGCTCTGAATCATTCCCCTTGCCGTTCTATATTTTATCTGTCTTTGACCGCTTCTTTCCAAGCACACCCTGTTGATGCCGTATTCGCAATATGTGCTAAATAGCTTAATTAGCTAGTATACATAAATATGTATACATTTACAAATAGCTGTGTTTATTAGATGACTAATTAGGTGACTATCCTTTAATAGCTATTTAAAGTGGTAGTTTGACAAAAAATCAAATTTACAGAGTTTTACACTAATATACACTGTAATTTACACTGTATACTAATATACTAATATACAACTCTGGAAAAAATTACGAGACCACTGCAATTTATTTTAAAATCAGCATCTCTGAGTATCACACCCATTCCATATCAGTGTCTTAAATTCTTACACAAGCACCTCATTCTTCTTTATGAGCTACTGATGGGTGATCACCTGAATCAAGTCTTATATATAATTCTAGTTCTGTAAACACTGAATCATTTCTCATGATATTTTGTCATTTCCTTTACAATTTTTGCTTTAAAGTACAATATTTGTGTTTGAAAATTAGGACAAATATTGTCAGCAGTTCTTAAAAGGCAAGACAAAGTTGTTCTGTTCAGTACATGCACCTATGAAAGATAAAACCTGAGAAAAATTTTTTCCCAGTGGTCTATTTTTTCCGGAGCTGCAGTTTTAGTTAAGTTTTTACAGGTAACAGTATGACATACAGTGTCAGAAAGCACTTAAATATGTCTTTCAGATTCCTGTGCAGCTCCACTGTGATTTAAACATGGAGGCTGCCTGATGCAGATTGATGTGGTAATAAATGTTACCTATATTAGCCTGGCACCTCCAGTTCAGAACTAAAGAAGATATCATAGATCACCTAACTATTGGCTCTCCACACCTAGTTTGACCCATAAAGGAAATTGTGCAATGGTATATATACCCAGACACTCACTGGCCAGGTGCTCATCTTTAATTTACTGCTAGCCTGGCTGACATCATCACATACTGAGCCATCTGCCTCCCTCCCCCAGCCAGACCAGCAGCACCAGCCTGGACACAAGACCTCCAATACAGAAAGCTGGACCTCGTCTTCATTCTCTCCCTATTCTGTCTTTATATCTCTCTCATGCTCTCACTCTTCCTATATTTCTACATCATGCTTTCTTTCAATCATTCCTTCCATTTTCTCTTTCTGTTCATCTCATTTAAGTCATTTTAGCTCCCACTTTCTCTTTTGTGTGATCCTCATTTATCTCTCCCCCCCTCTGTTCTGGTTCTTTCTCTCTTATTCTCTATCTTGGATACTTTTTCTTCTTTGAAGGATTCTACCTTTATGTTTGTTTGTTTGTTTGTTTGTTTGTTTGTTTGTTTCTTTCTTTCTTTCTTTCTTTCTTTCTTTGTGTTTGTCTGTCTGTCTGTCTGTCTGTCTGTCTGTCTGTCTGTCTGTCTGTCTGTCTGTAGAACTATATAAACAGTCAGTAGTGCTGATTACATCATGAAGCTGAGCCCTGTAATTACAGTCTCAGGGTTTGAGGTTTAAGTGATGTGTTTGAGGTCTCTGTAAATTGATGTTTTGTTTTGATGGAACGTGGCTCAAATGTCAGTGTATGGTGGCGATGGCATGTACAAGAGCGTGTGTATTAGCCCTCCTTCAGTCACTGCCCCTTATTCAGACGTAGTCATTAAGTCTATAAATAACCAGCAACATAACATCAGCTGTGGGTGGAGGCAGTTTGGTTGAAGTGATTGTGTGTGCGCACGTGTACGTTTGTGTGTGTGGTACGGAACCCATATGTCTGGTCGGTCTCTGTATCTTCTTCAAGTGTAAATTGTGGTGATCTGGAATGATGAATCCACTGTTGTAGCCTTACTACAGAGAAGAAGAAACATTAAAGTGTGAAAATCAAAGTGGAAAAAGCGACCTGATGACTTACTCCTCCTTCTCCCTGCGTTATTAGGCTGATCCACCTGACTGTGACATTAAAGAAGAAGGAAGGAGCAGTGAGGTTCCCCCTTGTTTAATGAGCAGTGGCATCTTTTATTCATTTTTATTCATAACCAGTAGAGCCTAAAAGACAAAGAGCTGCCAAAGCTTTTCATTTCCGTTTAGAGACAAAAGTATGTCAAGTGCATTTTTATGCAGATGCTTAAACCATTAGAACGCCACTCTTCAGAACGTAGTGTTTTCTATACATCTGGCATTAGCTCTTCATTCATTCTGGATTTGGACAAATGGAGAGTAGCTTGAAGAATAACTATGACCTGCAGCAACGACGGAGTGGTCGATTGCCCCATAAACAAATGGTTCAAATCCTTTCCTTTCCAAGCCCTTTACCGCCCTTTACTGTCAGAAATGACAGTGTCTCTGCTGTCTTAACCCAGAAAATGGAAAAATACTATGTATTGAAAAACATGTGTTTTTGTCCTTGTCTCAGTGTACCTGTTTAAATCCTTATGCGAATATTTCAGTTCTAAACAAAACATTGTATTGACACTTTATGAGCAAAACCTCTTTTTGTTGTCTGTTATTTTCAAGTATAATTTAAAACTGCCAGCTGTCTGTTACACAGTCCAACAGAAACTGTTTAAAATTACGGTAAATAAAAAAAATTCCAATATAAGCTGAGGAGATTTTTTCCTCTTTCTACTGAAAAAGTTACTGTTTCGAAGAGATGAGGTTTTGTTCAGACACTGATGACGAATTGAACAGATTTGCGTAATGATTGCGTAAAGACAAAATATAAAAGGTAAAAGTATAACGTAAAAATGAAAAACCTGGCAAAGATCATTTGTTTTTCTTTTCTCTTGTGAATGTGCTGATTGTTGAGGTCGTCGATCCTCTCATTCTGGAATATTTTTCTTTTCTCATTCTGCACTGTTTCCCCCAGACATTTTTACCTTGAAATGATGACGCACTGCTGCAAGAACAAAACTGCTGCGCTTATTCTCGATTTTTAAAAATACCCTCCAGAGAGAGGCAGCGCACTCGAGAGCAGCCAGTGCATGTTCAGCCTTGACTTACTTTCTTGCCGTGATGGAGCTGCTTCTTTCATTCATCCCACTTTATCACAGCCAGATGAGTCACTCTGACCCACTACAGTAGCTGTTTTCTTTTCACAACTTCAATCATGTTTAAGTAATACTACAGCATCTGAGTCAAAGGGTTTGTCTGTGTGTTTCTCAGTACAGGGAATTAAATGTCCTTGGTAATAAACTATATGCTACAGATACAGATTACCTATAAACACATTCCCAGTTCCATTATGGCACTCAACCCTGTGTCATAGATGTAATCAGTGTGTACTTAACTGACTCTGATAGTCCTCTGGACTGTCTGTCTTTGAGACACCCCCATGCTTGCGTATGTACATATCTTCAGCACTTGCTGGGATAATACATTGCTTATAGTCAGCACTGCAATCAGATTACACTTTTCAGTTGAAGTCCTATATCCTTGTTAGACTAGACATAGCAAGTACTATCACCGTGCACACACAAACACGACTGCCAGCAGTAGGTCTGAGTAATTAAGTAATCTTTGTGAGTAAGATGCTGTCTATAAGCCTTGCTTAACATGTAAGAGTGTTTTTTCCTTCAGTAATGGAACAATATATCAGTAGTGAAACTCTAGTGTAGGCATATTAACCATTAGACGCATAGGGTATTATTGAAAAGGTTGGCTGTGTTGCATTAGTTCCAGTTTTATTCTTTCTCAGTGTTACTTACCACTGATTTCCCAGTCCTTGAATTGGTTGAGGCCATGAAGAATGAGTGTAAGAGGAGCATTATAATACACACACACACACACACACGCGTGTAAATTGAGAAGACTGAAGGCATGAAGCTGTGGTGATGAAATAAGACTGAAGTGTTCTTTAGACTGAAGAATGAAGCTGTTCTGGTGTTGGTGGTAATTTTGGCTCCTGTTAGAAGTACTAGTGATGTACAGCTTATTTCCAAAGCATCAGTGAAACTGCTAGACTGAACATTTAGAATAAGAACAAACCGAGATTTCAAGATTTAATGGGCTTGCATTTCTTTTTAGTTACTTCTCTCTCTCTCTCTCTTTCTGTCTCTTTCTATCTCTCTTCCTCTCTCTTTTTCTCTCTCTCTCTCTCTCTCTCTCTCTCTCTCTCTCTCTCTCTCTCTCATATATATCCCTCTTCTCTCACTTTCCCTGCCACCTCCTTCTTCCTACTTCTCCCCTCCCTCTCTCTCCCTTCCTCCCTCCCTCTTTTGCTCTCCGTGTGCCCTGGAGATCAGATCGTGAGCTGCACAGAGCCGAGTGGAGCTCAGAGATGCTGACGTCTCAAACGGGACACATTCTACGCTCCGGAATGAATCCTTCTCTCCCTCTCCGTCACTTTTCTCTTTCTATATCTTTTTCATCCTTCTGTCTTTCAAAAGCCATTCAGCAGTACAGGGACAACATCTGTTCTGATTTAGAGCAGTAGAAAAAACTCTGTTCTCCATTCCCAAAACAGTCAGTCTTTGCAGTTGGATTCTTACAGTCAGTTTTTTCATTTCTTTTTTTTTTCTTCTGGGGCTCAAGTATACTCGTCCCCACCGGAGCACGTGTGTGTATTCTCAGCCGTCAGGATGACCGAGATTGTGGTAACGGACTGTAACCTGAACTCAGTGTGTGAGCGTTTGGAGGAGCACTGCTGTGTGGAGGAGCCTCCTGCCGTCAAGAGGCATTCCAACACCGGAGCTAAGCTGTGGGGCCGCGTGCGCAGCAAACTCCTCCGCCAAAAGGTCCTTTATTCTCTCTCTCTCTCTCTCCCTCACTGTTCATCTGTCTTCATCACAGCTCCTTTCTTTCCTTCACGCACTGTTCTGTCACTCTGTAGGATCCAAGTCTTTCACTGTCTAAGATGGAATATTCAGAATTAGAACACTGTATTGTCTTGAACGAACATAATTTATAATGAATCTGTGTTGCCTTAACATCTCTTACTTCTGCTTCTGGACTTGAGATGACCCTTTAAGGGGACACTGACCTCATTTGATCTTTTCTTATATTAGCTCAGGAAATGCCTCTTAGCAGCATTTTTCATGCCCTCCACCTCGAGCGTGTTCAGAATACTCAGAACTCTGTCTTTTGATTTGATTAAAACCTGAATTTGGCTGTTTTTAAATATTGTTTGAACATGTCATGGCCAATGAATGAAAAAAAGCTTATAGAATAAAATATCATTACATTAGATTTTTGTGTGATTAATTGCCTTTAGTCTTTATATGCCAGTAGTTTAAAGGAACTGTGTTGTGTGTGAGAGAGAGGGAGCTATCATGTGCTTTGTCTTCACTTAAATGTCTTTAAGCCTTATTGTCTGACACTAAGGCTTGCGTTGCGCAATACTGGCACTTTGCATGCTTACTCATTGCATGTTGTTGAATAGTACTTGGTACCATGTATATCTGCACGTATGGTGGTTTGCAGCTTTTTGCCTTGCACCGTAGGTTCTTCTCGCACCTCGTGCAGCTGTCCGCAGCATTCCTGAAATGGAAGTTGCTGTGGATGAAAGCATAAATGCATAATCTGAATACCGTTGCTGAATTGTTTGTATTTGACTTTATTGTTATTTTTATTCTAAATGTCTTTATTTACATCTTGAAGATTTTGTGATTCAGACATTTGGTGGATTTCCCTTTTAAGTGATAAGATGGCTTTGAGTGCATCTTTCTCCAAACCCTCTTCTGCACTCATTGTCTTCTCTTCATCTTTGTCTTGTGCTTGTTCCTCTTGTCGCATGGTTCTTGTGTTTCTCTGTGTGTGTGTGTGTGTGTGTGTGTGTGTGTGTGTGTGTGTGTGTGTGTGTGTGTGTGTGTGTGTGT
>JBBPDC010084731.1:0-10193 GCA_037974485.1 Hemigrammopetersius urotaenia
TGCGAGGCTAAAGGGGGTATTCCGAGGGTAAAGGGAGTGTTCTGAGGGTAACTGTGGTGTTTTGAGGGTAACTGTGGTGTTTTGAGGGTAAAGGTGGTGTTGTGAGGGTAAAGGGGGTGTTCTGAGGGTAAAGGTGGTGTTGTGAGGGTAAAGGGGGTGTTCTGAGGGTAAAGGGGGTGTTCGGAGGGTAAAGGGAGTGTTCTGAGGGTAAAGGGGGTGTTCTAAGGGTAAAGGGAGTGTTCTGAGGGTAACTGTGGTGTTCTGAGGGTAAAGGGGGTGTTCTGAGGGTAAAGGGGGTGTTCTGAGGGTATAGTTCTGATTAAGTTTAAGTTGATAACGTTTATACAGTTAATAAACAGATAATGATGAGAAGTAGGCGAATAATACGCATAATCAGAGAAAATGATTGTTTATTTTTATACACACAGTAATCTCTCGCTTTTCACAGGGGTTACGTTCCAAGAGCATCTACGTTAAGTGAGAAACGCGTTGTATTCTGGGAGAAAAAAACGCCTACTTTTTTTTTTTTTTAAATAGTGTACACACTAAGTCTCCCTTTATTTATTTATTTTTCAGTTTGAGGCAGATTTTAGTAGATCTGGTAGAGTAGATTTAGTAGATCTTTAGTAGAGCTGGTGTTGAGGGTCCACGTGAGGTTGTCCGTGATGTGAACACCAAGGAACTTGGTGCTCTGGACGATCCCCACTGAGGAGCCGTCGATGCTCAGCGGAGAGTGATCATGTTGTGCCCTTCTTTAGTCAACAACCATCTCGTTTTCTCCACGTTCAGGGACAGGTTGTTGGCTCTGCACCAGTCTCTCTGTATGCCACCTCGTCGTTCCTGTGGATCAAACCCACCATAGTTGTGTCATCAGCGAACTTGATGATGTGGTTTGAGCTGTGCATTGTTGCACAGTCATGGGTCAGCAGTGTGAACAGTAGAGGGCTGAGTACACAGCCCTGGGGGGCCCCTGTGTTCAGCGTGGTGGTGCTGGAGCTGTTGCTCCCAATCCTGACTGACTGGGGTCTCCCAGTCAGGAAGTCCAGGACCCAGTTGCAGAGGGAGGTGTTTAGCCCCAGCAGTCTCAGCTTCCTGATCAGATGCTGAGGAATGATGGTGTTGAATGCTGAACTGCAGGGGGTTCAGTGAGGGAGGCAGTTGTGTCTTGATGTGCCTCATGACAAGCCTCTCGAAGCACTTCATGATGATAGGTGTGAGTGCGATGGGACGACAGTCATTGAGGCAGAACACTGATGATTTCTTTGGCACTGGGATGATGGTGGTGGTTTTGAAGCACGTTGGGATGACTGCGGTGCTCAGAGAGATGTTGAAGATGTTTGTGAGAACATCTGCCAGCTGTTCTGCACATCCTTTGAGCACGCAACCAGGAATATTGTCTGGTCCAGCAGCTTTCCGTGGGTTGACTCTGAGCAGGGTTTTCCTCACATCGGCCACAGTCAAACAGAGTACCTGGTCGCTGGGAAGTGGGGTGGACTTCCTCACTGCCTTGTCATTTTGGGCTTCAAACCACGCGTAGAAGTTGTTCAGCGCATCTGGAAGGGAGGCCTTACTATCACAGGCAGATGGAGATGCCCTGTAGTTGGTGATGGCCTGGATGCCCGGCCACATGCGCCGTACATCCCCAGTGTCCTTGAAGTGGCTGTGGATTCTCTGGGCGTGGGTGTGCTTTGCAGCTCTGATGGCCCTGGACAGGTTGGCCCTTGCTGTTTTCAGGGCAGCCTGGTCACCTGATTTGAAGGTGGTGTCTCGAGTTCTTAGCAGCTCGCGCACCTCTGCAGTCCTCCGTGGCTTCTGGTTGGAACGTGTGGTGATGTTCTTGGAGACTGTGACATCATCGATGCTCTTGCTGATGTAGACAGTGACTGACTCTGTGTACTCCTCCAGCTTGGTAGAGCCCCTGTAGGTTGCAGCCTCCATGAACATGTCCCAGTCAATGTGCTTGAAACAGTCCTGAAGAGCAGAGATGGCTCCTGGGGGCCATATCTTTGTCTGCTTCTGGACGGGCCTGACACGTCTGACGGTCTGTAGGCTGGGACGCACATGATGGACACGTGATCAGAGAATCCAAGGGGTGAGCGTGGCTCAGCGCGGAACGCGCCGGGGTTGTTTGTGTAAACACAGTCCCGCGTGTTCGCCCCCCAAGTCGGAAAGTCCACGTGTTGGTAGAATTTGAGGAGGACTGACTTGAGGTTTGCGTGGTTCATATCACCAGCTGGCTGATGTCTCCGTATGGTTCTGGTAGTGCATTGTTTGTTAGCGCTGGGTGGAATGTACACTGCAACTATGAGCACTGTGGTGAATTCTCTCGGTAAATAAAATGGCCTACATCTGACAGACATAAGCTCCAGCAGCGGTGAGCAGTAACTTGAGACCAGCACAGCGTTCACACACCAGTCCGTGTTGATGTAAACACAAAGCTCCCCTCCTCTTGCTTTGTGGCTAAGAGTAGCATCACAGTCGCTTTGGAACAATAGCATGTTGCTAATAGCCGTAGCTGTCTCTGGAACGCTGTCGTTGAGCCATGTCTCGGTAAAAACATAAGCATAACAGTCTCTGAACTCACACTGGGTGGTTTGCTGAAGTCGGATGTGGTCCAGTTTATTGTCCAGGGAGCGAACGTTGGCGAGCAAAATTGATGGTATTACCGGACGGCTAGCATTAGCCTTTAGCCTTGCGTGGACTCCTCCTCGCTTGCCCTGCTTCCTCGCGCAGTTTGCGGTGCCTCTTTGCCTGGCCACCATTGTCAGGCATTGTGAGGTTTGCACAAGCAAGTCGAGATCACAGAGTAGCAGCAGCAGCTCGTCACCGAGGTAAGCGACACACTTCTCTCTTATCTGAAGCAGGGTCTGGTGGTCATAAACATGTGTACTAGCTGGTCAGATACACATTTGCGAGTTTCAGTGTGAAATCTTGAGAAGAAACACACAATAGCACCAAAGTGTTGGACCCGGAGTGGCCTAGCACGCCGCCATCTTGGTGTGTTGCAAATCCAACCAGGCTGCCTGCAATCACTGTGATAAAAAGTTTGTAAAACCGTGTCAGGATGAAATTTATTGTTTATTGTTTTGGTTTCAGGGTCTGTTTTAGGTCAATTGTTGTTTAGCAACCATTTCGGAAGAACACGTGTGATGCAAAATCAATATTTCTTACACAAGTTACATTTTCAAATGTCTAGTTCTAAATAACCACTTGAAATTAATTGACTTACTGTAAGTTGAAAAAGGTTACATCAATTTCAGAGCAGGAAATATCACTCTCCTAAGTGTCCACATGCCACATATTTTTTTTTCAATATTATTCATAGGAAAATACCTCTTCATCATCTGAGCTGCTAATCCTAACCTGGGTAGGGATGGGAACCGAAATTTGGTTCCAAATAAGAACCTATTCGAAAATACCCAGTACTGGGTTTAATTTCAGTTCTGTAATTCGGATCTGAACTCTAGAATGGTGACTAACTGGCGGTACCTATAATGACTGCAAGCCCGGTTTCACACAAGACGCTTCCTGATGCGACGCTGCTGCAGTTTGTTCGGTGTTCAGTCCTGCAGCCTGCCGGCACACATCCACCCTGCAGCCAGCAGATACAGCAAGGGTCCAGTGGAGTTCAGACCCAGAGTCCGTCGTACAGCGGGATCAGAGTCAGAGTATCAGAGTCATGTTTATTGGCCGAGTTTGTGAGCGACGCATACAAGGAATGTGATTCAAGCACAACAGTATAAAACCACAGTATGTAAAGATCCGTGTGTCCATGCTCCTACACCACACCCACACGTTTCTTGCAGAGTCGCTGTTGCTCCAACAGGCCAAGAGACGCCATTCTGATTCTGATTAAATCACGTCAGTTGACACTTTCAGCCATCAAACAACACATCTGCTAGGACATGTGTGGTTATCTTCCAGGGTCTGTTTTAGTTGAGATTTGCTAGGTTTGTTAAAAATAAGTTATGCCCAAATACATTTATTTGTGATGTCACTTTATTCTGTTATTTATTTAATGTAAAATTGCAAGTAGTTTTATTGGTAACAAAACAGCTGACTGAATCATTCTGAATAAAGTTTGTGGTGTTATTTAAAAGTGTTGTCCCTTTTTTGTTATTTGTTTTACCTTTGTGCAATCGAAATACGGAATTGATAAGAACCGGAATCGAAAAAATTCATATGGTATCGATCCCTAAACCTGGGTAGAGGGTTTCTCCAGTTCTTCAGTCCACTGGTCTTTGAGGTACCGGAGCTATCAGCAGAAAACCACAAAACCCTGACCACCGTGACTGGGAATTAAACCCAGAACTATCTAGCTTTGTTCTTTTTTTAACTCAAAATTGATCTTTTGAATGAACGAGGCTCTTCCCAGACAGGGATAGCAGGGATACAGTTTCTATTATGATGTTCTTGTAGACTACTCTGTTTAGTAAAACTCTGTCCACACTCTGAGCAGTGGTACTGTTTCGCTCTAGTGTGAATGCGCTGGTGTTTCTTTAGAGTTGCCAGTCTATTGAAAGTCTGTCCACACTCTGAGCACTGATACGGTTTCTCTCCAGTGTGAATGCGCTGGTGTGATTTGAGATGAGTTTGTTGGTTAAAACTCTTCCCACACTCTGAGCACTGATACGGTTTCTCTCCAGTGTGAATGCGCTGATGTGATTTGAGATGAATTTGTTGATTAAAACTCTTCCCACATTCTGAGCACTGATACGGTTTCTCTCCAGTGTGAATGTGTTTTTAGATGAGTTTGTTGGTTAAAACTCTTCCCACACTCTGAACACTGATACGGTTTCTCTTCAGTGTGAATGCGCTGGTGTATTTTGACCTTATTCTGTTTTGTAAAACTCTTCCCACACTCTGAGCAGTGATACGGTTTCTCTCCAGTGTGAAGATGCTGGTGAGCTTGTACAGAAAACAGACTAGTAAATCCTTTCCCACACTCTGAGCAGTAATACAGTTTCTCTCCGGTGTGAATACGCTCGTGTTTTTGTAGATTGCTTAGTCTAGTAAAACTCTTCTCACATTCAGAGCACTGGAACAGTTTCTCTCCAGTGTGAATGCGCCGGTGTATTTGGAGCTCACTCTGTCTTGTAAAACTCTTCCCACACTCTGAGCACTGATACAGTTTCTCTCCAGTGTGAATATGCTGGTGTCTTTTTAGATTAGTCAGTTGGTTGAAACTCTGACCACATTCTGAACAGTGATACGGTTTCTCTCCAGTGTGAATGCGTTGGTGTATTTTCAGCCTTTGACTATCAATAAAAGTCTTTCCACACTCTGAGCAGTGACACGGTTTCTCTCCAGTGTGAATGTACTGGTGTGTTTTCAGATGAATTAACTGGTTAAACCTCTTCCCACACTCTGAGCATGGATACGGTTTCTCTCCTGTGTGAATGCGCTGGTGTACTTTGAGCCTATGACCATCAATAAAGCTCTTCCCACACTCCGAGCAGTGGTGAGCTCTCCCTTGTTCTTTGACTTTTTGTGTTTGTCCTTGAGATGATGTGTTGGTTTTCTGAGGACTGGGGCTTCTGGACATCGCATTCTCACATTGAACCTCTCCTGAGATCAGCAGTGTTCCGTGTTCCTCTTTGGGATCACACAAATCCCTCACAGTGGCAATCATTGATGTAGTTGTGGAAGTAAAATGTGTAAGTAGACGGGCGACAGAAGAAGGAGACGACTTGCAGGCGGTCAATTATCTGTAGGACAAAAATTCAAAAAGGAAAAGGTCAGTACCAAGTGCAAAGGAATAGTGACTAAAGCCCTTCCACAGACATATTTGAGCTCATTCCTCATGACTCTAAACCAGTACTCAAGATCTGTTGAGGCAACTAATGAGATATGGAACAGCAAACTGCCAAGAAAACAATACCAGGGAGGTGTGGAATGGAATGTTGGTCATTACTGGCCTGAGACAAAAGAGTGGTGTTGTGATGGATGGGACGTTGAATGTGAAAACAACCTAAATCAGCACTTTAATAGATTCGACTGCCCTACGTCTCCTGTCCCCACACTCAGCTTTTTTCACTTTCTCCATCCCCGTGTGGAGTTCTACATCTGATCTTCAACCAGAGTCTGAAACTGCAGAGGGTCCCATCACTCTGTTCCTCAAAAGACCCACCCGTCGACCTCCGGCCGTCACTACTGGGGAATAAGCTCACAGAAATGCAAGTGGACGCCCCACTGACAGCTTGGATTACGGACTATTTAACAAATCGACCACAGCATGTCCGTCTGAAGAGCTGCCGCTCTGATAACATCCTGACCAGCCGGGGGCGCTGCAGGGGACTGTCCTATCGCCCATCCTCTTCACTCTCTACACGTCTGACTTCAGGTACAGGTCTCAGTCATGTCACCTGCAGAAATTCTCAGATGACTCTGCCATAGAGGCCTGTATCAGCGGTGGATAGGAGGAGGAATACAGGAGCGCAGTGGACAGGAGGATGAGGACAGGGATGTGGTGGACAGGAGGACGAGGAATACAGGAGTGTGGTGGACAGCTTTGTTGAGTGGTGTGAGCTGAATCACTTACAGCTAAACATCACAAAGACAAAAGAACTGATTGTGGACTTTAGGAAGCTCCTCCTCCCACCCCACCACTTTTCATAACCACTTGCACTAATAATCTGTTATTTTATTACAGCTGTTATAGATATCTGTTACTTTGTTATTCTGTTTGCACTATTACCACGGTTCTTTTTAAACTCTTTACTGTCTTATCTTTATTCCTCTTGTTGCACCAAGCATGTTTACGACAAAAGAATTTCCCTCTGGAAAATTAAAGTACTTTCTAATCTTAGATTACAGGTTCACATGCCTTTAGTGCCTTCAGCCTACCTTATGAGGGATGAGAACCTAACAGTACTGACAGGACGTGAACAACCTAGCAGTGATTTTTCTGTTTTTGACAGTTTTCACTCTTTTCATCTGAATCTCTGATAGTTTGTGTGTAACATCACAAGGAGTAGGAGAAGGCTCGCAGATGGTCATTTTTGATAACCTGTGACAGCTTCTTCCAGGGCAATTCTGATAAAGCTCTTTAAAAGAACAGGGGTGCAAAAGCAGGTCAGAGGCTGAAATTAAGACTTTTATCAGTCAAAAATAGATAAATCCATTGTCTGTCTCAGAGATTGTTATTGCATCCATGGCAGATATAACGTACGGCTGGCCAGAAGCAATTTGTATATTAATGAGTAAATGGAGTTTATATGTCAATATGTGGCAGGCATGCTAGGCTAAAAAGCTATCCCATTCAAGCCTGCAGACTCAACACACTTCACAGAAGGAGAGCAGTCTCCTCCCAGACCGACAGGAAAGAGGTAAACACGGTGTAAAGAATGTAAAAATGTTAAAAACTTCTTCACCTTCAGCTCGTTTCTCTAAAACACTCCCAAACGCTGCTCCTGCTTCTTCTCCTCTTCTGGAGGACCCGAGAAACTAGCGCCCCCACCTGGACTGAACCTTTCAGTACACACGGGTATATCTGAAAACGGAGATTTAGATAGATAGCCTGGAGAGATAGATAGATTTTTAGAGGTGCAGAGAGCCAGTTTATACAGGAGAAACGCTTGCGTGCAGCAGGAAACAGGCGACTTTAGACCGTGCCGTGCTCACAGCGTGTGGTCATTCTGAACAGTGCTGATGTTTCCTAGCTTCAGACTGAATTCTGCAAACTGCAGAAAAAAGCCATCTTTTATCAGTATCAGAAAACTTTATTGACCCTGGAAGAAACCCCAGAGCTTAAGATATTAATAACCGTAAACCAGTGACCCGAGCGCAAGACAGCAAAGAATCCCAAGACAGAAGGGTCGGTTTTTCTGTGATTAATTGATCTAAATTAAGACGTTTCTTTGATACCCCTAGTACAAACATGGCAAAAATCTTAACTAGGTTCAGAGCAGTAGTAATACTTTGTAAATGTGGGGATTGTAGATAAAAACCTGGAGCCGTATTACAGAAACTTCCTATCTTAAGCATAAAGTTAAGATAGGATTTCAGTTCGGTATTACAGAAGCAAATCCTAACGGAATTTAGGAATCCTAAATAAGCAATCTTACATCGATGATCGACTTTTATGTCAGTTACCTAGCAACTAACGCAACATGTGATCTCGCGAAGGTGGTGTACCGATGGTAAAGGGGGTTCCACCCCACAACATGTTCTAGAGGGACTTCCTCTGCCAGAACAGGGACGATTCCTCCCTCA
This sequence comes from Hemigrammopetersius urotaenia, assembly GCA_037974485.1. Classification (NCBI taxonomy): domain Eukaryota; kingdom Metazoa; phylum Chordata; class Actinopteri; order Characiformes; family Alestidae; genus Hemigrammopetersius; species Hemigrammopetersius urotaenia. Next base: position 8,215 of record JBBPDC010084731.1, read on the forward strand.
GGTTGAATTACCTCTACAGCAGGGGTGGGCAACTCTGGTCCTGGAGGGTCGGCATCCAGCACGGGTTGATGGTTCTCCTCCTCAAACACATTCACTAAACCTGAGAATTAACTGGTAGATGAACCAGGTGTTTTTGAGCAGTGAAATCACCAGAACATGCTGGACCACGGCTCTCCAGGGCCGGAGAGGCCTACGCCTGCTCTACAGAGAAGCTTCAGTTTCTCACACTACTCTGTCCTGCACACAACTCTCAGTGTTTCTTGAAATAAGGGACAAAAACCCTAACTTCTTCTTTTTTTTTTTTTTTAAATACTGCCTTAATTTGAATTGGATATATGTATAAACACAGGTGTCAGCTAACAAACCATGTAAGGGAACAGGTTTTTAATTAAAATGTTTTTTGTTAAAACTAACATTTAACTACTTCATGATCTAATTTTTGTCAACTCCGTCAAACACATTAAAAAGTCTGTAATTTTTATGCAATATATTCTGCAAGTGTAATAAGTATCTAGGTATCTAGTAATAGTGTTCCCAATGAGAATTCATTTATAAAATAACATTATAAACATCCTTTTTTAGGTATTTGCGCTATTTTGGATAATCCCATTTTCATATAATGTATTTTTTCATATTTAAAATTTGAATATTAGCATATATAATCAGTATTCCAATTAAAAATCTACACCAATGCATGTAGTTCAACTGGAGTTTTTATGTAGAAACAATATATTGAACAAAAGTGGCATACAATTTTTAAAAAAAGACCAAAACATTCCTTTTACGGTGTTGACACGTAACTGACGGTGTTGACAAACTGATGAAAAAGGAAAATAGTTTGAAATCTTTAAACTTTTTTCAGTTTCAAAACAAGAGCAGTGGGAGAGAGCCTTTCAAAGAACATCTGGTATCAGGACCTTTATAATAAGACGAGAATAGCCATCAAAAGAAAAGAGAAATGACCAAAAATTGAAGGTCAACAGTAGGTGATTGAACCTTATTTGACTATTTTAGGACAGCATTGAAGTCAAAACAGCTTTAAGTGCAATCGGTTCCAACATTCTTCTTGTTTTCTACAGTATGTGATTCCAGTGCTCACTGTAAAAACAAACAAAAAATCATTAAATACTTAACATAAATGTTAATTTATGTATAGATAAGTATATGTATAGATATAGATAATTAATAGTTATATGTCTGTCTTTCTTGTTATTCTCTTTAGGGAATAAAAACCATTATCGTTTTTCTACAAGGTTTGATGCTTTGGGCAATAGGCGTTGAACGTGTGTGTACGCTATGAAGTCCATTACATTGGGGACTATGCTGTAGATCTGTCTTGTATGACTTGATTGAAATGGACTTGCCCTCCCTGTAAGTTTCAAAAGAATATATTGGACTGGAGAGAAACAAACATCCCGTCTTCCGTGTTTTGGGTGGAAATGGGCTGTGGGACCACGAGGGTGCATAAATTCCCCTTTCACATCTTGGTGCTCAGTGTCTACATCAATACACTTTGCTAGCCACCAGTGGTCATCATACACAACTGCTATAGCCACTCCCACATTAGCACCCTCAGGAACTTTCACTGGCTCCTCTTCCATTTCTTCATCCATCCACTCATCTGTTTCCTCCATTCCCTCCATCTCCTCTTCCATCTCCTCCATCAACATGGCCAGTGGACCCTTCCTAGTCCTGGCATCAGTCTGCTGTTGCAGTTCTTCTGTGCAGTCTTGTAATGTCAGAGTAGCTGGAGTAAAGCATTGGCAGTCCAACAGCTCACTGCAAAAGCATGATAACTGTCTGTAAGAGATACTATTTTCTTGTGGGATGACCTGGTGTATTTTGCGTGTTGATGGTACCTGTTTGAGGTGTTGCTTAAGAAGTATGTCATATCTCTTCATGTCTTCTTCCTCAATGTAATAGAGCTGAACATTGTTAAGACTGTTAGAGATCTTTTCAAAGAACTCTTTACCGTCCAC
>JBBPDC010084742.1:0-10193 GCA_037974485.1 Hemigrammopetersius urotaenia
AAAATATCGAGGTGAAAGTCATCATAGCTTGCGTAGTATAGACCCAGCTCCCAACTTTGTGAATAGATTAACGGCGACATTTCTTTTATCGCGTGATGAGTCTCACAGTAATGCAGCACGTTAACGCCAATAATGGCCTAGCACAAATATATATATATATATATATACACATCCCAAACCAGCCGTTTTGCTTGGATTTTTGTGTTTTTGCATTTTCAATAATCCATCTTTTGTTCTCACCAGAATCCAATTTGGAGTGCCACTGGCAAGAAACCAGCTGATACAGAAGAAAATGGCTGACATGCTGACAGAGATCACCATCGGGCTACAGTCCTGCCTGCAGCTGGGCAGACTTATTGATCAAAAGAAGTATGCTATTCAGAGCAGTTCTAAAATTAATGCTTTCCTTACCGTATGTAAGAGTCTAGTTCAAAAGTGCTCAATTGCAGCATTAATGACCGTAAACTCATCTTATTTATCTTTATGAAATATATATAATATAATATATATATATATGAAATAATAAATAAAATATATTCATTTTCTTCCTGTTTTACATTTTGAGCATTGTTTTGTATATGTGGGAAGCAGAACAAGCATCCAGTGTTTGGTGAATTGGTTTATTTATCAGCTTCGGTATGTTTGTGTGAGCAGAGAAACCTAACCGAACCTACAGCCATATAGGACTGGTACTGAGAACCCTTCGGGTCTGTGGTTTTATGAGAAGTTTGTATTTGCCTTGTTTGTTTGAAGGTTTTGTTTTACCTCCTCCAGAGCATCTCCAGAGATGATCTCCATGCTTAAGAGAAACAGCTGTGGGAAGTCCCTGGACATCGCCAGGCAGGCACGAGACATGCTTGGAGGCAATGGCATCGCCGACGAATACCACATAATCCGCCACGTTATGAACCTGGAGGCTGTGAACACTTACGAAGGTGAGAATGAAATGGGCAGCTGACACAAGCTAAAGAAAGGGAATGTGTGGTGATTAGGTAAAAATAGTTTGAGAGATGTGATGTGAATGATTTGGAATTTGAATGAAAGTTGAAGGCTATGAGTTACTGGTATGCACAAGCGAAATGCAATATGTTTACATGGAAACATATTCAATAAATAATACATTGATTATTAATAATTACAATTAACAGGTTTTCTAACCATAAGCTATGGTTGCCAAGCAACATAAGGGTTTTTAATTTACTTTGGGCACAACTCAATTGATGTGTGTGTGTATATTTTAAAATGGCCTTGAACATGACAATGAGATGTTTGAACAAGAAACACTATTTTGTATCTGCAGACATATACTTTACAGCCCCAGATACCACTCCACTATCTTTTTCTTATAACATTACATGAAACATCATACTTTTATGCTTCTCTGGGTTTCATGCTCACAAACGAAACACTTTTTTCTCTTATAGGCACCCATGATATCCACGCCCTAATCCTGGGACGAGCCATCACAGGCCTGCAGTCCTTTACTGTGGAGAATTAATCCCTACTGTTGCAGCCGCTAACAGAGCAGAACCTCTACTACGTGCAATACTGCTGGCTTTTATGTTGGTACTCTCTTTGTCTACAGCTGCGTGTTGAACAGTATCACCACAAGGCTTGCATGAAAATATTGTGCAAGTCTCTGAGAATAAGTCTTTAATTTAATTTTGAGACTCTCATTTGTTTTTACTTAAAGTAAGCATATATGTAGAAGCAAAAAAACTATTTTTATACTCTAAACATAGTAACCCCATTGAACTGGTTCTGTATGTAGAATAAAATGTACATTTAGAACAAACGTGGCATCTAGATTCTCATAATACACAGTTAAAACAATGAAGCATTCAATTTAAAAGGTCAAAAAAGATCAATTTCTATGAATGTGTTGAGCCAAAGTGGAATATAACCAGTTCAAAAAAGCAGGCAGTGCTAAAAGTAAATACACTATAAACGGTCATATTGTTGGGACTTGTATACGTTTTTCTTTTCACATTACTCTTGTGCAGTAATGTTTCTTATTGTAAAATGTTTAATAGTACAAAGTGCAGTTTAAGCTTTTAGTAAAAGAGAATCGAATTCATTTTGGAAAGAAAGTACTCAAACAGCAGTGGTGTGGTTAAGTTGTATTTTAAGTCATGTCTGGTTGGAAGGAAATAAATAAACTTGAAATACATCTGTTCCTTTAAATGCACCTGGGTTTAGTGGCACACTGAGGCCAACAAAAAATGTTTAGTTGAATGTAAAGGTGTCATACCTAAGTTTGACCTGAAATGTGCATGACAGGGTCATTTTGTGGATCTGGCCAAAATTTCTGTGGCTTGTTTTAAAACAGGTTTGAACTTAAAACACAGGAAAATGCATGGTCTTCACCACTGAGCATCCCATGCCTAAAACACTTATTTCTGAAGTCACATTTGACAACAGGCAAAATGTCAAAACCCATATTTCTATCAATTTGTTTTCAAATCTGATTTATAGATTTATTCCATGAAAACATTAAGTCACATACACAACAGCAGTTGGCACTGTCCCCAACTTCATTTTACTGAACCAGCAAACACTGGGTAGAAATGAGACTAATTGTCGGCATTGTACATGCCCAAATTTTATTACATGTAATGCTTCATTTACTGATTTTCTGGGTATCCATGTTTGAGGAATAGTTTATGACAAAGGGTTTGTATCAGTGCCTTTACCAAAATTAAAAAAGTTTGGGTTTCTAAAAGTAAGGATGGAAGAAAAGCTTAGATAAACCTGAAGTGGACTACTCATATGAAAAAAACTATAGCCCAACAGTTTTAAAAAAATTTAATAAAGCAAAAATAAGGATCAAACACAAATGGCATTAGTGCATTCTCCCTATCTTAGTGTCTTATATTCATTTTTCAACAACACTAGTATTTTAATTTAACCTATTTGTTGCTCCACTGACACAGCAGTGTAAAACACGTATTACTGTATAAGGTATAATGGGGAGGGCCATCTGATTGATCTTGGTACTACTGCCCGAGTGTGCTGGCGATATGAAATGAGTACAGTGCTGCCCTACTCTAGCATCAAGATAAAACATTTCTGTATTATTTCAGCATACCACTATTCCCCTCTTATGGCTATCAGGTGTCTGGTGCTATGGACATACAATATACAAGGTGTGCGATTGTGCATCTATTGACCAGTTTACTGCAGGCCCTTATTAATGGCTGACAATGTCTGGCTGGCTCCCTGTAGCTCCATGCTGAGCTGACTACTACGCTCCAACACTTCCGTGAGCTCAGTGAGACTAGACTCCATCCCCTGACTGTGCTCCTCATAATACCTCGACATCTGCTCCTCCACCTTTTGACACATTTCACTCACCTGCACACATACACACACACAGCAGGAAACATAGTATCATTAGTTAAATGGCCTTTGTCTGTTAATCTCACAACCCACTGAATTAATTCCTTGGTTGTTCCACAGCAGTTCACTAAGGGTCATTTTAATGATGAAAAATATGTTTCCTAATCATACACGTTTTGAAATAATTGAGCAAAATTATGGTTTTATTTAGCATCAGATCTACAAATGGTTAATTTCTGCATCCAACAATTGAAGTTGCACCACAAATTCAAAATGGCTTCTAGATTTGTTTTGAATTCTTAATTTTTTCTATTTCCTTAAAAAAAACGATGATAGATAGAACATCCAAGTGAAGAGATACAGCAACAAAAAATATGAATATATTGAATTCCTTCAAGGAGGCATGACTTTGGCTTGACTTTTGGAATGGAATGGAAATTCCTAATGTGACCTGCCAGAATGAATAACTCTCTTCAACCATTCCTTAATACATAAATCTTACCACTAAAACTATGTACGCTTCAAGTAACTGTCAAATGTATTTTACTTATTTCACTTATTATTGGATATCCTTTGTCTAGTCTTTCTGTTTCTACTCAATTTCTTTTTTTCCTGATCTTTTCTGTGTCCTTTTCTAGAACAACAGAGTATCCAGTAACAAGACACACAGACCTTGGTAACTTGGTAATTGCCAGTTCTTCTCATCACTGTTTTAGAACTGCTGGGTTTTCTAGGATTTATCTTCTAAGAACTAATCATCCGCTTCCTCTATTTCCACTTTCTAATTACAAAGGTGATTAAAGCCACCAGGTTCAGGGTCACCTTCTTAACAACCATTCACCGTTTGCAAGCTCTCACAAGAGGTGATTACAGAGTTACACAGAAACCTCGTTCCACTCTGCCACACATTTAGGAAATGTAATTTAGTTTAGTTAGAAGGAAAAAAAAATATCAAAAGATAATCAATTTTCAATAGCTCTGTGCATCTTTCCCACTTATTCTCTGAAAATGCAATTATATCAACAATGTGATAATCTATTCCACATACAGCTAACCTCTGAATTGTATTTCAGACTGACTAGGATTTCTCTGAGAGGTAAACAACACCTTCCGCATTAGCCTCTCCTCATAGTTTTTTAAGATTGTCTGGTCCATGGCCCTGTTCTGGTTGATCCTTTCAATGAAGTCTTGCATTTTCTTTCTAATCTCAGCTATTCTTGAGTCAACAGGGCTTGGGATGGCACCATCATCCACAGGAAGGTTTACAGGAGAACTTCTGCCTGCCATATTGATACCTGAGTCCTCACTTCAGAACACAATAAAAGAGGAGAGAGAAATGGACAGTCTGATATCCATGATCAAGTTTTTATGGTTTCCTTAAATCAGTGTACCAAACATTACATGATCTGACAGTTTCCTCACCTTTGCTGCTCATGGAGATTATCTATGCTCACAAAAGACAGAGTTTCACCTGTTGTCTCATGGTCTATAATGTGCCCTTCTTCTGGCACCTGGTAAACAAAATTGTACAAATATGGAGGGAGAGAGAGAGTATGTGTAGTTTTGGTCACATTTGCTTAATATGGTAATACTTAAATGTAGTAAATTTATGGTACCTAGTATCACAAGCAAATATTTAAATATGGCTACCTTCGATGGCAAACGGTGGTGAGCAGCTTTGGGTGTGGACTGAAATGCTGCAGGGCCAGGATGTCCAAAGAAGTGCTGAGCCATGATCTGTAGGCAAAAACTGCTTTAACAGGTTCGAGCAATATAATTTGTTAAATAGCTAAACCAGTCTATATTCTAAAACCACGATGTTCCGCCTATCAACCACAGACTAAACAGTGTGTAAGTTTATTTAAATATGTAATGATTTACAGCATAACAGCCTAATCTAAAGTCAGCCATTAACAAAACTAGTAGTACACAGCCTGATCAGAGAGATTAACTCACATCTACAACGCTAACTAGTGTTAGCTAGTAAATAACAAACTACCTAAACCGACATACCAATTAACCCCCAGGGGTGTAATTCTTCTTTTACTAAGTTACTTATTTCAACTCACCATTCGTACATAAAACAACGACCCCTTTTGTTGTATTTGGATGTATTTCTAGTTTTGCAGTAACTACAGTCCCTGCCGCTTTTAGTTATGTTGACATTTCCAACCGCCAAAAAACGGGCGCGCGCGACTGCTCTTAAGTGACTCGGTTCTTTTTGTGATTCAATCGAACCGATTCAGGCTTCAACCAAATCTTTCTTTTTCCAAAACATTCACACCTACATAATGTTTACATCCGTGTTGTAGCTTTTAAAATTACAGTTAAAAAACAGCGTGCCCTGCTCAGCAAACACGTGACATCTACCAGACGTGTAGATAACGTCTATAGGCAACTGCACCAATTTTAATCTTTATTTCTTCACGTGCAAATCATGTACAGTATTTGGACCTTTGACTACTACCTCTCTCAGACGTTGATTTACTCTATATGAACAACAGTATTGGGACACCTGACCATTACCCAAACAATATAGTGCATTTGACCCATTCATCTGAGGCACCTAGATTTGGGCCAGGGATCTCCGCAGTCAACGCTTTACCACTGCGTTGTACCCCCTGGCAAATGATCTTCATGCCGATGAAACCATTCAACCTCTCGTGGATGGGAGCAATATCTACACAAAAGAGAACACTCCCATCAAAACTTAAATGTTTTAGAATAAAGGTTAAGCAGAACTTCCCAACCTCTGCGTCACACAACACATTTTTTAGCATTCCTATGTATAGTTTGCCACGTAGACCATCATGATGGTTGTTACATTGAGAAAATTTAGGTGTCATGATATAGCCAAGCTGTTTGGAGGTTTCCACCATAATTTACCAAGGAAATGGCATAGAATCAACTGTGCACACATGTGGATACCTTGCAGGAAAGGGCTACTGAGCAAGTATTTAAGCTGAATGTTCATGATAAATACAAAAAAGTTTATTCATTTCTTTGTGTTATGAGTCCATATTTATATTTTTTTACTATTTGTATTGTATTGTCTATTTGTGTTGAGTACTTTTCATACCGTACTTTTATATAGTTTTATTTGATTGGTTTGCTGCTCTTTGTTTCTGTCCAGTTTCTGCTGTAGCAATGCAAATTTACAAATGTTTGACTAGCAAATGTTTATCTTATCTTTTGGACTTTCATGATAAGCTGAATCATGGTATGGCATGTATTCTTCTAACTAATAAAGATTTTCGGAATTGCACAGTGCTGCAGGGATTTCACATAATCTTCGAGAAATGTGGGTGAAATGCCTACAAAGGTGTATTTGAGGACAGGTTTTCATTACAGCAGCTGGATGAGTTGCTTACAACTTGTCAAGGACTCTAGTGACTAATTTAGGTGGTTTTACTTGTGGCCACTTTGTCATCCAGCAGTTCTTTCGTAACCAGTGCTTCTCCTCTAAACTTGACTAAACCTCTTTAAAGTTAGCTAACTATTCCACTGTCGGCTTCATCCAAAAGGGGACATGGGGTCTTTGACCAGGGACTCTACAATCCATACTGTGTTACACAACCCAGTAAGATGATTACCTGGGCATTTGAAATACTTAACATTTTTAACCAACAGGCACAAGCCCAGAGGGAGAGTCGACCCCATATTAAATGCACTGCTGCCCCTGATGTGCATTTGTGGAGTACAGCACCCAGTAATCCCTAAATGGATAATGCATTGTGCTTGGCTGCTGGCATATTAATGGACAGAGGTAATAACATTGAGAAAGTGATTGTGCAAGAGACACACAGATAATCCCCTCTGCTGCTCTGGCACTTTGAAAGAAGGGGTGGATGAGTTAGAGGTCAGGAAAGGGAACACTGACAAAAAAATTTAGTAGAGGACATTTTATTACAGGCTGTACACACTGTGTCCTCTGTCCTCTTGTGACCCTCATGAAAATGGATTTCTCACTCATTAAAATGTAATTCATGAGTTGTGACAGGGGGTCCTCGAGTTATGACATCTGGTCCTCCGAATTTTTGAGTCGAAACACCCCCTAGCCTAAGTCACTTACCAATCTTAACAGGTAAAACCATAGAAACATGGCTAGAACAGCTGGTAGCCTAGTGGTTAGGGGGTTCAGCCTGTGAGCAGGAAGTTATGGGTTTGAATCCCAAGAGTGCTAAGCACCTCTGAGGTACTGTAGCCTCACGCTGCTCCCCAGGCTGTGTCGCTGGCAGCTTGCTGCTGAATAGATTAAATGTGCAGGAAGAATTTTGTGCTGTGGTACGTTCACATCTGACAGAAAGGTCACTTTCACTTTTTTAACTAAGCCACAGAAAAAGGAAAACCCTCACACGACGCGTCACTGCATATTCTTACACCACACAGCGCAATCAAACTAGTGCGGCCACAAAGTCTGTAAGTACGACACTAATGGTGTAAGCTGAGTGGGAATGAGCATTGCAAACTCAAAACGTAGTATGGCGAGAACTCGAGGACCCCCTATGATTGACTGTCTGCCTGACTGAGACAAGAAAAAGCCCAGTTTGAACTTGTGTATATCAAACGACTAGTTTTTGATAAAGACAATTGACACAGATTTTGACATTTCATAGTAATCATTTTAAAGTGTGAAGTGACTGTTCTGTCATGCGTAAACACGCCACAGCACACAGCATGAACAGCACGAAATTGCAGTTAACCCCTTCACCGAGTGAAGCAGCAGGCAGTCAGGAACACAGCGCCCGGGGAGCAGTGTGTGGGGATGGTACCTTACTCAAGGGTACCTCAGAGAAGCAGTCTTGGGATTCAAACCCCCAGTGCACAAAGCCTGCACCCCCTCAACCCCTAAACTCAGCCCCATCCAACACCTTTGGAATGAACCGGAACAGTGAATACGAGCCAGAATCCTTTGTCCAGCATCAGTGCCTGACCTCAGAAATGCTCTACAGAATGAATGGGCACAGCCTTCCAAGAGGAAGCTGTTATTGCTGCAAAGAGGCACCAACTCCATATTAAAGTCCATGCATTTGAATACAATATCATTAAAGTCCCTGTTGGTGTAATGGTTAGGCATAACAATACATTTGCCCATATAGTGTATAATGTGACTGGTCTGAGAAAGTTAAACTGTAACTGTAGGAAAATGTAAGAATGTAAATGTTCCCATTTGGACAAATTCTCTGGGTAAATGTTACCAAAACATAAATCACAGTTTACGAGATGCTTTCAACAAGCATGAACGATTTTGTGATGGTCATAAGCCGCTCTCAGGAAGAGCAGTGAAAGCACTCAGTGTCAAACCAGGGACTGAATTTCATTTAAATGCAGAATCTAAAATAGAAAACCGCTGAATGAGAGGAGGACAGGATGCTGTTGGGACAGAACAGAACCTGAGAATGCCTCCTTGCTGACACACTTAGTAGGTCAGTTCAAATGGTTGGTTCACCAATGTCTGCAATAAAACTTACTGTGTCTGAAAAAAGCTACACGAGTATGGATTTCAGATGACTGTGTTGTATAGACTTTCATTTTTATGTGAACTGACGATTGGAGTCTTCTAAACACTGTGCACAGTTCAATCAGGAGATAAAGATTCGTCTTGGCATGAGGAGTAAAGAGTTACTATTTGAACAGTTATTATGACTAAAAACGTTGGATGGCTATAAAGTCTGCCGTGCAAAACAGTCGGCATGACCATTATTAAATTATCTGGTTACTGATGCGCCGAGAAGTATAAGATACAGGCTATGAGTTGCATAGTCCAGAATTGACTCCTACTGAGCAATGCAACACCAGGAACCACCACAGACACTATTTCTGTGAGCTTATTATTGGCTTATTGTTCCAGTAAAAAGATTTAAAAAAAATTATGGTGAATGATAACATAATCTCACAAGTAGAATTCACACACGAATATACACACAAGCACACAAACACACCGGACACACACACAGCATTTTAAACTTGCCCAGTGGGCGTTGGCCCTGCAATCAGAAGGTTGTGGGTTTGAACCACTGAGGTTCCCTTGAGCAAGGCACTATCCCCACACACTGCGCCCCTCAAGAATTTCACATTGTGCTGTGGTGTGTTCACGCATGACTATAACGGATAATGAATAAATAATAAATCATCTAGTGAATATGAACTTAACTTTATATGATTTTTGCCAATGTCCTGAAACAACCTCACAACAGTTGGTGATGAAACAAATCATTAATAGGTAGAGCCAAAAGCAAAGCATGGCTCCACATATATCTTTATTATTAAATTGTTTAGAATAAGCTCTATTGCTCAGTGAAGGACACTCTTAATGTTTCAGCATATCAAGACATTTTTTAGATAATTAACACCATTGGGACGAACTGTAATGAAGATTGTGAGCCAGGCCTTCTCACCCAGCATCAGTGTCGGACCTCATAAATGCCCTACAGAATGAATGGACACAGATTCCCACAGAAACTCCACAAAATCTTAAGGAAAGCTTTACAGAAAGCTGTCAAAGCTGGAAAGGGGGACCAACTCCATATTAAAGCCTATATATTTGATTGTAATGTCATTAAAGTCCTATCCCAGCTCAAGTCTTTACATTATACTGTAAGGTTTGCAGTGTGAATAATGTGTGTTTTTGCCACAGACTGGTCAGATTTTAGAATGGTGTTGTGTTACAGTTCCAGCTGAAGGTCAGAAGCTGGAAACACAGTACAGTCAAATGACTCCACAGTTCATCTCTTGCTGAGCAATAAGTACAAACTGTCCAAAATAAGACAATACACGCTCTCTCTCTCTCTCTCTCTCTCTCTCTCTCTCCCCCCCCCACACACACACACACACACACACACACACACACACAC